>PVLD010008609.1:75000-82763 GCA_004027595.1 Dinomys branickii
TAGCTCCAAACCATAAGAACTGCCATTCATTCTGCTTCTATGATTTATTAACAGTTGTTAGAAATCCCTATAGCTCAAGATACCCTGACTGTTACTCTGGCCTGAATGCATATCTCTGTAATTATGACCTTCTGGTTTCTGTGAAGGCAAATTAGTCTGTCCTGTTTCAGAATTCTATTAGTTCTACCAATACCAGGGAAGACACTTCCAACATAGCACCTCCAGATGTCAATAACTATGGTCAACCTTTCTACTGTGCTGGGGCTCTCCTTATCATGTGTTCTTTTTTGGCCTTCTTAGGCAACATAGTCAGGTAGTGGGCTCTTCGCTCTAGCATAACAAATTCACTACAACATTCCCACTCCCCTGAGTTAGTTTTTCAATATCCTCCTGAAGACTGTGCCAAGGCTTGATTTATCTGGTTACTTTCATAAGGTCTCAGTTTTAAGAAACAATCCTTGAAATGTATTAGGACCAATTCTGTATGTCCTTGCTAACCCCATGTTATGGAAGAGTGTTCTAAGATCAATAAATTCACCCCTCTCCAGCTGTATAATCTAAGGTCTAACATGAACACTTCCAAGATGTACTCCCATACTTTCTCTCTGTTTGCTCCTGGACCTATATAAACCAGACTTTTTAGTTCTTTGGAAGTGCCATTTCCTTCTCCCAAAGGGACCATAGATGCCTTCCAGTGATGGTATGACCTAAACTTCCCTATTGTTATAAATGTTGCTCCACAAGATAGGAACCAATGGAAGGTTCTGCTATCTGATCAGTATGTGTACTCACAGAGCAGGGAAATCACCATCTGGTGTCCAGTTCAGGGGTGGTGAGGGGATTTGAGGGGAAATGAGGGTAAGGGGGTGTCTTGTGAGGTGTCTTCCTCAGATGAGGTTTTGCATAGTCTCTAGGTCAGAATTTCTTAATATCACACCATTGACAGTTGGGCTGGATAAATACTTGTTGTGAGAAGCTGTTCTGTGCCTTGTAGGATGTATGTTAGCAACACCCTATAATGACTTCTACCTATTGGATGCCAATAGTACATCCCAACCTCAATTGTGAGAGCCAAATTTCTCCCATGAGAGCCAGTGCTTAGGTGGTGGATGTTGCTCTCCTTCTGCAGCCACAGTTCTGGAGATGCCCTTTGAGTGATTGCACAATTCCTCAAATTTGGTGGAGTTGAGCTGTCGTTAGTCTGTCCCTGAGCACATCACGCACTACAGCAATGGCTGAAGTACATAAGAGGTTGCATTTAAGAAGATATAAGTCAGCATATAAAAAATGTCTAGCACAGAGAAACATAAAATGCCCAGCACTTTACAGATTGCAACACTGAGGTTCAGGAGTGTTACATGACTTACACTGATGTATGCACTTAAGTTTGATATATTCAGCACAGATGGATAGAATAAAATACCTCCCTTTAGGGGATTCCCAGTCCAGTAAATTATGAAATATTATATAATAAATAATTGCATGTAAATGTTGATCATATAAGAAGCAAGTGAAAAATCTTCAAATAGAATGAGGTTTATTTGACTTCAAAATCTATATTCACTGTAGTATATAAACATGCCTTCTGCTTTACTGTGTTTACGGCATGCTAGAACTTTTGCTAAATTGTTTGCATACCTGATGTCATTTAACATTTCTAGACCTCTGATGAAGTGGGTATTCTCAGCCCTCATTTTTCAAATAATGAAATGGCTCTTTTTTTGTACACCTTCATATGACCCAGACATACTACGTTTAAGGAGACATTGCTTTGCAGGGGAGCATGACCTCAGACTGGTAAAATCAATGCGAACAAGCTCAGAGATGCAGGTATGAGATCATGCAGCATATTGCTTGAAACAGAGAACCCAGCAAGTGGTTCTGTTAACTCTTATCCTCATCTTTCAACAGTGTGACAAATTAGGATATGGACTGATACTAAGGAGCTCAGCTCTTTTTAAGATTGGCTTACGAGACAGTGGAAACTACCTAAAAATATATAACTAATGTCAGAGAAATAATGTTGTTGCAAGGAAATTGGTAACACAGGATAATGGCAGAGGGAAGAAACAGCAAGTTGGAGCTAATTACTAGGGAAAGCCCCTTGACACTGAGAATGGTTAGCCAGGATAATGGTCTCCTGAGGGGAGTGGCAGAATCACCATTGGTTCGTACATTTAAAAATAGGAAAAGCACTAGAAACAGGACTGTGGGGAATAATCTTGCATTAGGCAGGAAAGGAGGTAATTGACTAAGTGACCTAATATTAAGGGCTTTCTCATGAATTTTTCTAATTCTAAAAAAATAAAACATAGGCTGTATATAGAAATGTAGGCGCCTAATGACTGGAAATAGCTAAATATAACCTCAAATTATTCATAAATACAAAGTGAGATCAGCCGTGTACCAGATGGAGCATAATATAAGGGTCAGAGGAAATGTGGGAGATGGACAGGAGTCAGATTTCACTGTTGTGCTCCAATGCCACTGTGCCCAAGTGCATTGAGCTATAAGAAGGCTGTCAGTTAATTACCCACATCACTCTTTTCCTTTCTGCTTTCAGGTCTATGCTATCACAATGTAAGACAGAGTTTATGAAGACCACTGTCTGTGGCCCACATCTATCAAGTTGGTGCTTTCCTTTCTTTAAAACTGGTCAATAATCTGGGCATAGAGATGTTTTCCACTGCAAAGTCCAAAATCTTGGCTCCAAGTCGTAGCAAGGCTTGCTAAAAATGCAGAGTTCAGCATCTCACTGTGGACTGATTTGAAGTTGGATGTCAGAGAGTGGGGGATGTACGCCATCAATCTGCATGTTTTGTGAAGTTCCCATTAAAGTGGAGAAATGTACTCAGAGAATGGCATGATGGCTAAACTGAAGCAAACTTCAGGGGAAGTAAGTGTAGCCCAACAATCCTGCCCTCTTTCTTCATTTGTTTTCCTTGATTTTTATTTCCAACCAAATGAGATCTCCTATAACTTCCATACCACTTGTGTACTCCTAAGTGTGCACATACACACATCTGAAATTTGTATTTTACCTACATGCAAAGGGCTTTTATATAATTTTCTTATAACTAGTATGCTAGTTATTATTTCTCTACTTTGTATTTGTGGTGCAATTTCAACCCTTAGGAAGACAGCAATATCTTCCTCATCTTTCATAATGTTGTTGTAAAGAATGTGTACTTTTACTGAAAGCAACTAGGTCAAATCTGTAAAAGGAAATAGAAACAGAACATGCTGTGGAAAACCAGGGAATGTCAGTTTTGCTACTGTGACAAGGCATAGTCCCATGGCTGAACAGTTAGCTGGGCTTTTTACCAAGAATCTTGTATGAAAATTTGAGTAAGTCATATAACCTTTCATTTTTCCATCTTGTAAGCAGGGATAACAACCATTTTCTTCTCCACAAAGCAGCTGAGAGAGTAAGCATGATAATATTGCTATTTAATATCAGTTTTCACTTAGGAAAGCTAAAAATGACACGAACATTATCAACATCATCATTTCACAAACTCCAAACCATTCCCCATAGATAATTATTTTTCCTTATGCCAAGATATACAAGAAAAGATAAAGCAGGTAAAAACAAAGATTCTAGGAATTACATCCAGTTAAAATGTGTATCAGTAATCAGTCTTCTAATACAATTCTTCAGATAATGCTGGATATCAGGACAAGGAAAATAATTGGCATTGTTTAATTTTTGACATACTACCTAATGAACATCTAAACTATTTTCACAGAAGGCAAAATTACAGTGCCACTGCTGGTATGCAGCTTCAGTATCTAGAGTTAATTGGATTTTCCATTATGATGAGGCTTGTTTTTCAGAATTTAATCTCTGAGTCTCTTGCAGTGACTCTGAGTTGATAGTGAGGCAGGCGAGGTAGAGGGCATGTAGAATGAAATGCAGGTTGGGGAGGAACCCATTAGGCCGAAGAATCCTCAGGTACATTAGGACATCACAAAGTGCAAGCAGGGGCTGGAATTTGTGCAGAGTGTGCGTCTGTCTTCCCAGCATGGAATTTCTCAGGAAGGAAAAGTGACTACTTGTTATTACTGTTCTCCCTTCTCTCCCCAATCAACATGGCAATGTGTTTTAGTTCTATTACGAGGCTGAGTGTTACCTGAGCAGCCGGGAACAAAGTAGCAATACCAACTTCTTTTCTCGTTCAAAGGACTGCTTTACAGGTAATCTAACTTGGCATCAGTTTGTCTGTGCTTTTGTTTAGAAATGAAAAGAATTTTCAAAGTGAGAGAAACAACTTGACAAAATCTTCAGCAGCCAGTAATAGGCCAGGAGACAATGAGGTTTTCCCAGCTGTAAAATGGCAGCTCACACAGTCATCTTGCAGCCAGCAGTGGGTGAGGCTGTGGCTGCCTGTGCGCAGCCTCAGTACGTCGCACAGTAAGACCTAAGAAAGCTAAGCACACAGGCCAGGGCACTGCGGGGCCTGTAGGGGCCTGTGTGCTTGCATACAGGAAGAATCTTCAGTTTAGAGTCTAGACTTTATGCTCTAAGAAAACAGGCTGTTTATGGAATCCTTGTACCTATTCATGTGTATTAAGTCCATTAATTTTCTAAGTGTAGACTCTTAAGAATAACTCAATTTCGTTAACCACACTATGGAATTTCTTCATTTTTAAAGGTACCAAGTGTCTAAACATAAAGTGACCACGGAGCTCTTTAAATTTCTGGGGCCCAGACCCCATGCAGTCCCCGCGGGCGGGCCTGGTACCAGGAGGAATATTTCTCAATGGGCTCCTGAAAAAGATGAGCAAAAGCTAAGGGCAGCAAACTCAGAGACAGTTAGTGAGAATCATAGATTCATGCAGATTCCAAACTTTTGCAGACATTTTCCCAAGAATCTGCCCTTTAATCATCCCAAACCCAAAATATACCTTCTGTCTATGTTAATTTTTTGGTTAAACCCAGTCAAATTCTGTTCTGATGATGTAGTGAGTGACAAGTGCAAGAAATATTGTTTGACACTTATCTAACTTAAAGCATAACAAATTGACGAAACTAAACTTAAATTGGAAGTGGTCTTCTGAATATGTAAGTTGCTGTTCAACCAAGATTCCTCTTTTATGACAAGGCTTATCCCAGTCATGGAATGGTAACAAAACTTTTATTTAGATAGCACTTTCTCACATGTGTTAGCTCAAGTTTTGCTAAAAGAAAAACATGATATAATTACAGTAACAGATTTGGGCTTCATTTTGAGGGACAAAATTGCCTCAGTAGTATCGAAATTTTCATTCAGTAGAAGAAAACCTGAAAGTAAAGGACAGAACTCAAAATCCTGTGGAATCCAGAAAACACATACACACATACACGTGCGTTTGTGCACGCACACACACACATATACACACATTGGCTTTACAGATGTCAAGGTAAACACTGGCACTATTTTTGTGATCTACCAGTCTGATTTCTGTCAGTTCACCCAGTTATTTGCCACGAGCTACCTGCATTGCCACTGCAAACTCAAACTACAAACAGGAGAAGTAGGCATGGCCCTCCAGTCCCAACTCATCTCATGGATAAGTAGCATGATAATGTACCACACTGTCCAATCTCTGCTTCACAGCTTGTGTTCACTGCCTACCACACTTGCTCATGTTCACTTACTACCACATCACTACTGTCAATTTTTAAAGTATGAAATAGTTTAAGCTTTTCTCTATAGGTTACTATGCATACCACTTGAAAAATGTTTACTATTCCCTTACAAGCTAACAAATTAATCTATATTTCCTGTCACATTAGCGCTGTATTTCTGGAAAGTGTTTTATTACAGATTTGGAAAATGACAAAGAATGTCATAGGTCTCCACATTTTTTTTTCTTCAGGATAAATGTCTCTTAAAGGCCCCCTTCTTGTCCTTTGTACTTTTTAAGGCAAACCTACCAACAAGGGCACAACATATTCATAATGAACTATCTGAGAAAGCAAGCAGGAAAATAATTCCATTCATAATAGCTTAAAAAAACCCCTAGGTGTGATAATTAATCGTGGAGTTAGTTTACAGAAGGAATGCCTAGCAGATTAGGCTACTTCTGGATGTGTGCATGGATACTCGATTTACTGAAGGGGGAAGACCCACCCTAGGTGTGGGCGCACCAACTCACTGGCTTATAACCTGAACGGAGTAAAAGGAAAACAGGAAGGGTCGCTTCTGCTGGAGCCCAGAGGAGCTTCAGTCTTCGTCTCTTTTGGGTGTCTGTCTCCAGGTTTCCAGCTCAGACCCTTCAGCTTCCTGACATGGACCTGCAAGGCACTCTGCCATGGACTCCAGGTCTTTGATCTTTGACTGGATCTTCTGGCTCCAGCACACAGATTAGCCTTTTGAATTCCCCCACATCTGACTCTGCAGGTGGCCAATGTAAGACCACCTTGGAAAATTGTATATATCATCATATATATATAATCTGTTCTAGTGAACCCTAACTGGTACACTAGGAATCACTCTAGCAAAGAGATGAAAGATATCTACAGTGAAACTTTCAAAACATTAAAGAAATATTAAAGTATGAAATTGAGAAAGAAACTAGACGATACAAAAATCCACCCTGTTCTTGGATGGAAAGAATTAATATTGCTAAATTTGCTATATTATCAAGAGCAACCGACAAACAACCTACAGTCCCCATCAAAACGTCAATGTCATTCTTCATGGAACTAGAAAAAACCCTAAAATTCATATGGAAACACAAAAGACCCAGGATAACCCAGACAATCCTACGTTAAAAGAACAGGGCAAGAGGCATCATAATACTCGGTTGCAAATTATACTACAAAGCCACAGGAACAAATCATCTTGGTAATGGCACAAAAATGGACATATACATCAGTGGAACAAAACAGAGGACACAAAAAACAAACCCATGCAACTAAAGCCTTCTGATGCTGAACGAAGGAGCCGAAAATATATTTTGGAGAAAAGATAGCCTCTTTTAATAAATAGTGATGGAAAAACTAGATGTCCATTTGTTGAAAATGGAGACTAGATCCCAATATTTCACTTTAAAAAATCAATCCAAAATAGATCAAAGACCTAAGTATCAGACCTGAAACTTTGAAACTGCTAAAGGAAAATGTAATGGAGATACTTGAAGCCATAGGCATAAGCAAAGGATTCCACAATAGAACTCCAAGAGAAAGGAATTAATAGCAAGATGAGAGAAATAAGACTACTCAAAATTAAATTTCTGCACAGCAAAGGAAACAATTACAGCATAAAGAGACCTCCTGCAAAATGGGAGAAAATCTTTGTCAGTTACTCTTTGGACAGAGGATCAATATCTAGAATATACAAAAAAGTAGAAAATAAAAATAAAGCAAAAGCACTGTTTACATAAAAAACATCAAATAGTCCAGCCAATAAATGGGAAAATGAATTGTACAGATACATTTAAAAGGCAATATGAAAATAGCCAATAAATATATGAAAGAATGTTTAATATTGTTATCCATTAAGGAAATGCAATACAAAACTACACTGAGATTCAATCTCATGCCAGTCAGAATGGCTGTCCTTTTTTTTTTTTTTTAAATTTTATTTTAAAGACAAAAGAATGGAGACATATGAACCAGAAAAGCCATAAACAATACAGGAAATACAAAGTTATACAGAATATAGTAGGGAATTAGAACTGGATGTTGTATTACATAGTTATCTTCACATTAGTTAACACAAAAACATTAAAGGAAATACCAAATTATAGATAAGATAGTAGGGAATTTGCACTGG
>PVLD010008610.1:0-82751 GCA_004027595.1 Dinomys branickii
CATACATCTACAATTCGAAGATATCAATGGATAAAGCAACAACTACTGTTGAGACCATATCACCTTGTCTATAGATTAGTTGTGATTGTACTATTTTCTATGATAATGGGTGTCTGTTTGTCAATATGTTTTTGTACTTTTATGTTTCTAAAATAAAAAAAATAAAAAAAATAAAAAAAATAAAAATCCTGTCCCATTTCAGTATTTTAAAACACTTTCTCACACTATTCCAAGTGAGATATAAAAGTTTAAAAATCCAGTTAGTCATGACAGTGGTTCCTACCAAGCATAAAGCTATTTGTAAACAGCTGAATGCTCAACCAACTTTTCAATTTGCATCTTGATACTGGTCATAGTGCAGTTGCTGGCAAAGAAAATCTAATAAAGTTTGTAAAAAATTAAGATAATACCAACTGCTAGCATTAAATGTTCCAGATAATTTACATAGGTTTTCTCCCAACTCCACCATGACTCAGAACCACAGAGCTTTTAGATCCTTTTTATTAATGCGTAAAGAGGACTGCTGATGCCTTAAGAAATTTTCCAACATTCCTAAGACTAGCCAATTGTAGATTCTAACACTCTGCATTCTTTATTATGTCATGCTGGATACTCTAGTACAGCAGAAAACCAAATGGGAGGGAAGAGACTGTCACAGGAACTGGTTCTCCACCATATCTTTCTCTCAAAGTGATAGACATGAGGGATTTGACACACTTCTCCGGAAGGCATGGAGCAGGACTGGAGACAGTAAAAGACACTTGAAGAGGGAAGTTAGGAAGCCTGATCCTGTATCCCTAGGACCCACCACCATCACTGCAACCACTGCCACTGCTGATACAGGAAAAATATAATTCCCGATCTGCCTGATGTCACGTGGGCTGAGCTTGTGATCTCGTAACATTGAGTAATAAAGTGGTGAAGCAAAGGAGGGAGCTAGAAGACTGGGAAATAAGGGGGGGAAATAGCTCTTGAAATTTCCAGGAGGGGTCCTGATTGGGTGGCCACTGAGGTCCTTTCTCAAAGGAAACGTATACAGCAAAATCACAACCTGGGTACAATGTGGATCACTACAGCTACTGTAGGATTACAAGTGTAGCTAATATTGATCCTTTAAGGAAACAAGTTATGTACCAAGGTCCTGTTGGGGAAGAGAGGGGAGTATGAGTCTGGATGTTCTGGCCACTTACCTATGTCACTGGTATCTGTCTGACCCACTGGGCTAGCTGGTGATAATTACTGTATTATCTCTAGTTGCTATTTATCTTGTAGGCTTGGCTATTAAATCTCCATCTTGAGATCTGTCTCTCTTTAGATTTGCTGTAGTTATACTTATGATGTCTCTATATTTGTACTTACTTCCTTGAAGTCTCAATCGTTCTTTGTATATGAATTTCTATCTTACTCAGCTGCCTGTAAGACTATCACCAAACACCTTAGGATGATCCTCCTCAGCTAAGTCTGCAAGTCTCAAGTAAAAACGGCTGTAGAGTAATAATCCTTGAATTTGCCTCTAAAAATTGACTCTCAAATACATATGTAAAGTATGTCATACAACATATATACACATCTCTCTCTGGAAATCCATGCATGAGCTCACTGACAGTTCCAGATAAAAGAAATACATTCAACTTGATTTCACTCAACTTTCCCAACTTCTGCTAGGTGGTACAAACACACACACACACACACACACACACACACACACACTCCCATAGTCTTCACTGGACTTTTCCAAAGCTGATGTCCAGAGGAACATACTAGTAGTCTATTCATAAAAAGGCTGCTATCAGTGCCCTGCCTAACTCACACAGGACATTGCCCAAGAGGTGGAGCCAGGAACACCTTCCAAAGAAGGTGGAGCCTTCTTTGCTCCAATCACAGGCCTCCCTGGTAATGGGGTATCTGTATGTGCTGTTAAGTCCTCTGTGCAAGAAAGGACACAATCTAATCCTGTTCCATCATCAGCAAAGTAAAACCGGTAGACTTTCCAGTTCTTTGTCAACTTAATTAGAGGAAGTGAAACAATTTCAAGGCATTAATGTAAAGTTGGTACAGAAAGCAGTGGACCCAGAGGAGGCCTAACAACAGATGCCAGGGGGAAAATCCCCTCCTGTCCTCTGAAAGTGGCAATGAGAGTCTTAATTACAAAACTATTGGAGAGGAAAACTGTTTTATCAATGCCATTACAAACAGTCCGATTGCAGAAATTTTTTCATCTAAAAACTAATTAAGCCATCATTTCCTTTCAATCACAATGTTAAGTGTAAGGTTTTCACTTATGAAAACTATACGATCTTTCCTTATAGGTAGAGAGTTTCTTTTCTCTATAGGCCAGAGTGATTTTAGAAATTAGAAACATTATGAACAAGACAGAAGAGATTTAGATATATACACACTATCATGATGCAAATAAAAGCACAAAGAATTACTTTTGCTGAAATGGGAAAACATAACATGCTTATGTGTATCTACATAGGTTTCCCTGAGCTCTTTTGTGTATGTAGACAGAACAGAGTATTCACATTTAAATAGAAATTAAAAGAAGGAAATGACAACTCAGTATAGATGTCATTTTCAATTATAGGAATATAGGAAGAGGCAAAAGGTCACATTTACAGATCAAAAGAAAGAAGTAATGTGATGAGGCTAAGCCCACAGAGGATCTGGATTACAGTGTTAGATCTTGTTCAGGCCATGCTACTAAAAAGAACTGCTACAACGGTACTTAACCCCATCACCAATCTTAAGCTGTTTAAAATATAAAACACATTGTGCTTTAGGAAAAAGATGATAGAACAAAATCTGTGCAGATGAACCAGAGGTGATTATAAAAGGCTTATTTGCCTAATAAAAGGATTCTCCACAGGCTTATTTTAAATAGTGAGGTTCTCTAATGACTCTACATGTTTACTTACACATGATCAATCATGTGCAGTGTATGGAGGGGACAGAGCAGACCATCAGGGAGAAGGTGCTCAAACCAAGTAAATGCATTAGCAACAGCATCAATCTGATAGTAAAATACTGGTTTCCTTTCTCTTGAACAATAATAATACAGAAGCCTACAGGAAACTTTTAGAACAAAAACTGAATTCCTACCCATATTTTTAGGAAGCACTGAAATAAGACAAAGAGTTAATGTTTAATATTTTCAGCCTCTATAATCTCTTTTATAAATAAAGTTTTAGAAAGGAGTGTGAGAGACTCAGAGTCAGATACAGAGACAGAGTAAAAGTGAGAGAGAGAGAATTATGCCACAGAAGCCGTGATTTAAAAAATGACCCATCCTATTGAACCCTGGAGGAGTGATCAGGTAGATACAATTTATACAACACATCATCAGAAGTTCATTTTCCAAATCCTTTTCTTCCAGAGTCATAGGTAAAACAGTAAGACAGAAGAACAGTTATTTTTGGCAGTTTTGGAGGCTCAGCTTTCCTCCAGAGGTAAAACTTAAATTCAGATTAAGGGTCTCAGAGGACCTGAAATGAAAGAAGCCACCCACTCGCTGGATGCAACTCAGTCCTTCCCACACAACCTTGATTTGAGAAACAGAATGAGCAACATGTTATGGAATATTTAAGGGTGACACACCGCAGCGAACGCTAGGAGCCACATTCCAACAACTGTCAGAGGCTGTTACCACTCCCATTGTGTGCAGGAAAATTAGCCCTAATTGGTTACGAGACATAAGTGTAGCACAGGAATGGGAGTTGAGCAGACGTTTAATTAATGGTGTTGGGAGAAGGGAAATGGGATTAATGAATGGTTGATATAAATTCCATTTTGCAATTCAGCTAATCACTGGCCGCATGAAAATTTCTTTCTTGGCTAAGATGTATAAAGATGTTTTTCAATATTTTGTTTCATTCTCAATAACTTCTAACTTTCATCATAATTTCCTGAAATGTAATAGCTGCATAATTAATTGGTATGTATACCTATTACATGTTTGTACACACCATCTCAAGAATGTGGCAAACTCCACTGTAAGGATAGAACCACATGCAGACATGGGAAAGATGATTTTGATTTGATATATTGGCCATATATTTTGCATCTCATCCATGAGTTAATGACAAGGTGATGAATTTGGTGTCTGAAGACTGGGTGTTCTGTGTCAGCCACTTACTGAGCCTCTTTATAGTGAAAGTGCTAGTAAAAGCATGCCCCATGCTTGAGATTCTTGAGTATTTCTGACTACTCAATTTAATTTTTATACTTTGCATTATCATGGAGCTATTCTTAGCTATTTTTCCTTTGCTCATATTTTATCCCATGATGTGTCAAATATGTCAAACTGAAGCAACTCTGGATTCATGCAATGGCATCAGCTATTTCTATTTAAATTTTTTGAAAAAGGAGTTACCAAGAAATAAAGCATTTCTTGCTTATTTTTCGTCGTATTTAAACTCTTTCCTTCTACTTGTGCTTTTGCACTTAAATGAATCTTGCAGTAATTTTTAATTACCAAAATAATTACTATAGATATATCTTTGGAAAAAAATCCTTTCTGAAAAATATGTGAATCTTGGTGAATTACTTTGTGGGGGTTAAACCAGTTTTGAATTTACAGTGACATTTATTTTTAATGATGAAGAGGAACTAGGACATACTGGTAACAAAAGCGCTGGTGGACAAAAACTATAAACACTGGTTTATGGGTAAGACACATACAGAGAGATTAAAGGCTCAGTGTTGTCAGACAAATGTGGAGCTGATATATTTTTGTTGCAAGAGAATTCTTGACCTTGCAAATGGAGATCCTTTTAAAAACGTAAAATTCCACTTATATATTAGATTAACTGCTTTCAGGTGCTGTATTAACCTGTGAACAGGTGTAATTTCTTGTCATTTCAACATCTAAAATGACAAGCTTTGTTGTTCTTTTATTTAAGCACTGTGTGCGGTAAAATAATTGTTATGGGTATTGCTTCCCCCCTTTTACAGTTGTGGAATTTCCACATCAATTGATTCAGGGTGTTGAGTAACTTCCTAAGGTGTGTAAAACTAAATATACATTTTATAAAGAAACAAAAAATTAGTATCTGTTGAAAAGAAGGACAGAGGATCTCTCTCCCATTTTCCTTAGGATATGTACTTTAGAAAATTGTACTTGTAAATTCTTTTCTGATGCTTTGAAATAGTTATAAACTTTGTAAAGAGTTAGAGTAAGCCTCTTGCCAGCTTTATACTCCTGGAGTGTCTTTCCAGGGAGCCTGAGAACCAACCGTTTGAAATGCAATCATTCAGGAAGAGGCCATCCTTATCGCCCATTTCCTGGGGATAGGATACTATCTTCAGGCTGTTCCTCTCTCCAAGTTGCAAACTACCTGTTTTCATAAGACAAAATATTTATTTTTCCTTGGGATAAAGCCAGTTATCTAGTACAGTGACTCACTCTAATTATCAAGTGAATTAAAAATCAACTATGGATGAAAAAGTGTTGTCAAGTTCTCTCTTGAAGACTAGTTATTCTTTATCTTGACACCATGTGTGTGGTAGGTTTCATGTGCTTAGTTACATAAAAAATGTGTACTAAGCATGTGCAAAGGTCTGGACTCCCCCTCAGCAATGAACCAACCAACCAAACACAAAGGTACGAGTTCTCATTTTGTATTTACAGCCTCTTACTGGATTGTCTGTTCAGGGCACATTGCATTCTGATTAAATGCCTGTTTGGTACTATTTTCCTTCCTTATATGATTGTGAGGTTTAGCAGGTGAGAAATTTTGCTTTAATTATACTTCACTAACAGGTGACTCATATAATAAACAAGAGATGAGATTTGGGATGTACCACCCAAAATACCACAGCTACTAATCCTGGCATTAATGCCCATTCTATTTATGTCTATGTTATTATTTCAGGACCTAAATGGAAGCCAAATGAAAGTCATATTATTGAGGTGCAGTCTGAGAAATAAAAATAAACCATTTCAGAAACTGTACCTGGTTTATGAATATGAGCTTCAGTTATAGCCTGTAGCATCACTTTTGAGTTATAAAGTGAGAATAACTCTTGTATGTACCTAAGCAGTGTCAACAGAATGGGGAAATACAGTCATAATTGTCACCATTATATTTTAACTACTCATTATTACTACTATTACAAAACAAATTTATATCTCTCATAGGTACTCTCAAATAATTTTTAGGATTTACAGAGCAGGCCTGGATATTTGTCCCATTTTGGATAGTTAAAACTCATTACCTCTTCAGGTTGATGTTCCATCTGCTAGAAAATCAATTTGGAGCCTATACAAATTGGCATTTCATATTTATTAATGGGGGAACAAAATAATGGGTTCTGATTCAGTGACGGCCAGTTGGGGCACAGGAGGTGAAGGCTTTATCTGGATGTTCAAGTGTACCATCCATTCCTAGCCCATCATCAATTTTTGGCAAATCAGCTAAAATATCACTACAGTAAGCTAAATAACTCATACGTATGAAATACTGATTATGGTCATCAATAGTAAGTATCAACACAATGTTAATAAGTACTAGTAGCAGATTCAAATTAGTGCCTCAGACTCCAGGTGACACAGATTCTAAAGAAAGAAGAAATAACATCAGGAATCAAATAAGTAGTAATGCACTGCTCAACAGTTCATCTTTCAAGGTGAAAAGTCTGCAAACAATGCCTCTCTAATTCCCTTAGATTTCTGGTGCAGAAGAATAGTTTTCAAGCAGAGCCAGACATATGTACCCCTAAGCATATGCAAAGACTAGGCCTGGAGTATACTTACAGGACAGTTTTAAGCAAGAATTTCCAGACCCTCAAACTCTGTAGGTATTAAGATATAAGGTGAAGGTGGTTTGCCCTGTGGTTTGAAGTTCTTTTCATCTTCTACTTTCACTCTTTCCATCCCCTCCTTTACCAAGAGAAAGGCACAATTCTCCTCCCTTTAGCATCCTGCTAAAGTATATTGTCCTGAGGTATAAGATAGCCTGGGTGCTATTAGAAGGGACAGTTAACTAAGTCATAGAGCAAAAGATCATTATCACTTCCATCTGTCTGTAATAAACTTTCAAGAAATTTGTAGTTTATAATTATTTTCAAAAGTTATTTGTTGTACTGATCAATTGTATATTTGTAATTAGTGTAATTATAGTTCAACCCAGGATGAGCTTGTGAGCATTTATAACCTTAGCTTCAACAACATCAAATACATAGGGATAAATGTAATGAAAAATTTTTAGGTCTACTAGATTAAAACTTACAAAAGTTCACCAGGAGGAATTTAGAAGGTAAATAATATGATATGTTTTGGTCATGAATAAGAAGATTCAATCTTATTACAATGTCAGTCGTGCCCGAATTGATCTACAGATTGGAAGCAATCCCAAACAAAATCACAGAAGTTTGCTTTTTTGGTAGAAAATTGACAATCTAATTCTAAATTTATATGGAAATACAAGGAAATAGGAGTGCCAAAAACATCCTGAAGAATAATAAAGTTAGAGGATTTACTCTATCAGATTCCATAACTTACTGCAAAGCCGTAGTAATTAAGATAGCACTTTATTGATGTAACTATGTGAAAAAAGGTCAACAGAAGCAAGCAGAGTACAGAAATTGACTTACACACGTTGTCATTTTATTTTTAATAATGACATCAACACAATTCAGTACAGAAAGATTTCTCAAATTAGTGACACTAGAGTGACTGAGGGTTAAAAACCAATGAAAATTTTCAAGTGCTTTAGTATCAGTTTCTCTGATAGGAAGGAATGGAAACCTCAGTGCGAAGGAGATGAGGACTGAAATGATGTGCCACCACACCCGTGTTCCTTTTCTTTTCTCTCTCTCTCTCTCTCTCTCTTTTTTTAATATCCTGCTACCATGGCTTGTGGTTCCACTTGGAGTCAGGGAGAAAGAATTACCTCCGTTTATCCACGACTTGAATCCTGTTTATAGATCTACTCTTTGAGACACTTAATTATATGTACTGTGAGAGATAAGGATATAACTAAGACCTCCTAACCTCCAAAGATGCACAAAGAGAGGGAGCGATACAACCATAAACACCAAATAGAAAAGCATCAACAGAGCATCATCTTATCATCTTACATCCTCTCCTCCTTGCTCAGTATTTTCCTTTCTTTCTTACCAAAAATTAGTGGTTTTAGATGCCTCCTGGCAAGACAACTTTAAGTTAATCCTTAATGGATGCGGAAGGATAAAAGAATATTATAGATTAAGCAAATAAAAACCTCTTTGCTCTAACATAGCAAGCAATTCACTTTGTGATATTTGAGCACTCCCCAGGGAGTGCACATTACTTCCGCAACACGCTCGGTGACGCGTAGTCAGCCTGCATGAAGTTAACACTCCTAGCCAGCATCCATCATACCTACCGTCCAGTGACCTCGGTTTAGTCCATAAATACCTCATGCCTTTCATGACTTCTTGCTATGCCTCTACCTTTCTGAGAATATCCAAAGCTCTTGCTGACTTATTGAGACTTAGGACCCAAAAGTGTATCCTATACAGGAGCACTTGTCTTCCACAGACTCCCAGTCTAGGTGGGAAGACTACAAGAAGACCCAGAAAAAGATCTCCTGCTGTAGATGAATGATGATGTTGAAAACGCTTCAAGATTCTGTGAAAGGTGAAATCAATGACAGGTGCAAGGATCCCAGAAGCTTTTGTTGAAGATGTGGAATTTAGCAGATGCACTTTAGTCAACAGTTCTGTTTCCTCTCCCTCTGATCATCTGTTTCTTCCATGATAGTCTGACCTCTGCTTTCTGCCATTCTCTGAATTCAAACATTGGTGTAGTCTCTCTTCTACCTGGTTTAGTCCTGCATCTCCAGTACAATATCTGACCCACTATGGGTATAAGATAAACAATATTTGCATAAAAAGGGTTTGTGATATTTGAGTTGGAGAAAATCTTGGAGAACACACATTTTATACTGAGATCCAGAGGGACTGAGAGACTGGCCCACGCCCACAACATTTGTAGGGTTGGCAATTGGAATCCACAGGCTGAAGTCCCCGGTGACCTGATTTCAGGTATGGCGATGTTCTCACTACCTCTTTTTGCCCTCTGCTTCTGTTCAAGCTAAACACAGATTTCACTTTCTGTCCTGCAGTCATCTTTGTACCAACAGGAGACTAAATTCACTTACCTGGCTTTTGGCTCCTATAATAACCCAAGTCCTTTTATCATTAAACCAGTAGCCAAAGCTATTTTAGAAAAGAAAATCAGGTCCAACAGGCTTATTCCGGTCTTACTGCTCTGTAGGATTCTTTGCAGAGGGAGAGAGAGAGAAGAGGCAAAATGAAATAAAAGCCGAAAAGGACCAAACTATTACATAATTGACATAACTGAGTTACCAAGGATAAAGAGGACTCAGGTGGAGGGCAGTAATTATTTTCAAGAATGAAATAAAAGAGCTGAAAAATGGATTTTTTATGGAATAAACAGTAAACAATGTGACTGTATTATTTACTCAGTATTCTAGAACATGGAAGGCAAGTACTCATTTTTCTTGGGTGCCATTTACCTTAAAGTTTAGACCATAAAACTTCTTGAAGTTAAGTAGAATTGCCAGTTTAATGTTCATGGGGAAAGTGGCTTTAAACATATAAGAGTTCAAAAAAGAAAGTAAAACATGCCCAAGGTAAAAGAAAGAAAACAAATATACCACACACACATATAAAAGATCAACTATACTGATAACCAAGGATGCAGAGTTGCTAAAACTCACATGATCATAGGTCACTTCCCTGTGGCATAGTGGTCAGTGGAATAGCTGTACCAATTGTGTTTGGCCATATAAAGCTGAAACCCAACAAATACAGCTTACTTTTCTCTAATAGCAAGGATCTTTTCAGAAGACTGATCAGGCGTAGTACAGTAGCTCAAGAAAGTCAGTATCTCCACAACCCTGAGAATGTAGGGTCTCAGTATAAAATGTGTGTCCTTCCTTGTCTCATCATCACATTATGTCCCTCTTCCAGACAAGATGGGAGGAAGAGAATAACAAAATGACCATAAAGACTTCTGACCAGAAAAATGACCTCTTTTCTTAGCAATCTTCTGTGTACAAATGATTGATCAGAATGTGTCATGCAGCTACTTCTAGCAGAAACTCTTTTTGGTCTTTAACAGGGCATATGGCTGGTCTGGACAGTGCTATTAGTAAAGACAGGGGAGAATGGATTTGTGGTAAACAATAAGGAGTTTTTGCCCCCATTAGGAAGGCTCACTGCCAAATGGCTCCTAGCTAATACAGACACTGGACTGTCCCAAACCAAATAGCACACAGCCTTTCTCATATGTTAAATGAGCCTTTACCCTGCCACATTAGTGCCTTAGACATTAGCATACACACAAGTAAACATCAACTCTACTGCTATTGTACTCCCTGTGTACTGAGCAAAGAGGAGGACTTCTACCACACTTGATCTTAGCCAAAAGGCTGAGAAGCGATAAGTGGGACTTCTCCTAACAAGGAAGACTTGATGACAATTTAGATAGTACAGAGAGGTTATGAATTGTAAAAAAGAAACCACTGGAACTTCTCTGTTCTGTTTCCCATCTACAGGATCACCCAAGAACAGCAGCATCAGTGTCTGATTTTGAGAAACACTGATCTAGACTTTACTACTTCCAGAGAACACCTTTGTTTGTTAGAAAAGATCAGGAAAACTTTGCCTTGGAATTATATTTCCCTGTATTTCTACGTAGACTCAAGTTGTGTTCAAATATCGGAATTACAGAAATGCTCTCCCCTAATACATCTTATCCCAATTGCCTTCACAGTCCTCATAGCAGTTGTGTTTGCTCTCTTAAAACTTTGCCCTCAGAAATTCACTCAACTCTTAGTGAACAAGAGGCCATGTGAATCATGGTCTTTTCTAGTTATGCTCCCAGTGGGTGGGTGGTTTGGTGGTGATGGCCTCGGACAAAGGGCTTTTCAAATCAAGCCCCATGGTTACGTCCTCCCCATTCTTCTCCTCTGTAGTGCACCTCCTCCTTCCCCCCCACTACACATACACTGTCTTCTTGCATTCCATTCCCTGATGTCTTCCTTCATGACATTTTTATTTCTGCTTCTTTCAATAGACTGTTCAGACAGAAACACTCCTGAAGTTGGGTTACCAAAACTGAAGATGAGTGAATGGTTCACTTATGGAAGGTTAAGAAGAAGCAGCTCTGAATGGTAGTAGAAGCTTGATCCAACTTCCCAGGGCCTGATCCTCACAAGAGGAACTCTCGCTTCATTATTTACCTCCATTTTCCCTGTAACATGCTCCCCACTCCTTGCTTGGTATCAAGGTAACCCCTGAAAATCAGAGCACCCAGAGACTGCTTGTACAGTGAGACTCTTTCATGTTTAAGTCATTTCTTTTTTTTTTTTTTTTTTCCGGTACCGGGGATCGAACTCAGGACCTTGTACTTGCCAGGCAAGCGCTTATGCCACTGAGCTATACCCCCAGCCCCTAAGTCATTTCTTAAATGAAGCTTTTTTGGCATCCATATTAATTCAAGCCACTGTGATAGTATTTACTACTGCAGTGCTCCAGAGCACAAAATAATGCCACATTTTCAAAACATAATGCCACTAAAGTTTATAAACTTCTTTCACCTAGGTCATCTCCTTCGTTCTTGGCAACTGCCCAGTACAGAAGGTAGCTCTGGTGCATAGTGATTGTTTTATAATGATATGGATGCCCCTGCGATGAGCTCAGATGGTAAATTTGTTCAGCGCAGAGATAATTCTGGAACATCTGTCTTCTGACTATTCAGAATTCTTTCCACAGTGGCATGAAAAAATAGAGAATTTCAGGGAAGGGTCACGTGATCTTTACTTATGTTATACACATTTTTAATGTTTTAATGTGTTCAATGCAACTGGATATAAAGTAGCCCAACACATCATCGGCTCTAGAGAAAGCACAGTGGACCACTTACATGGCATGCATGTCCAATATTTGACAAAAGAACACAATTGTACATTCATCGAACCCATGCCAAACTGCCACATAAATCCATTGAGTAAAGAAACTGTTAGTGGTTGAGCTGTTTTGTGCAATCCTATTTGTCACTGCACAAATATATCCCTTGTTCTTAGAAAATTAAGGCCCTAAAGAACTTCCTGTTTATCAGGGGCTTGAAAACTCTACATGGAGAATGAGGGGAAGAAACAAAGTAACTACAGCCAGGACAAAGATGCTGGGGATCTGAGATCTTGGTAGAAGGTTACCTAGATTCCTTAGGGGAAGGCGTGCTCACATGTAAACCTCTTGAACACTCATTTAGTAGATTTTATTTCCCAAGTCTAGAACATGTACTGTTCTAATAGGAATAATGGGTCTAGTTCCCCCAAAGGAATACATTTATTGAAATCTTATGAAAGCAGGGGGGAGAAAGTGGGACATGTAATCTCAATAGTCTGAGATACTGCGGCAGGAAGTCTGCAAATTTGAGCCTCTCCTGAGAAACTTAGTGACTTAGCAAGACCTTAAAACTAAAATACTGAAAAATAAACACGTAATGTAGCTCAGTGCAAAACTTCTGGGTTTTACCCCAGTACCTCCGCCAAAAAAAAAAAAAAAAAAAAAAACAAGACAAAAAGTCACCTCTAGATTTCATAATATATCCGAAATATATATCCACCAAAATACATCTTAATTAGGTGAAATTTCACTTCTCCCAAGATCTTTTAGAGGACTTACTGACAATCATTTTGAGAAATGACATATTTTCAAAAAAAAAAAAAAAAAGAAATGACATATTTTCATTACCTATTGAATAATCAATCACTTTGGCATCCACTCAGTATGTAAAGTGATAACCTAAGAAGAGGTCTCTTGGAAACCAAGTCACCATCCCTTCACAATGGCTAGAAGAAAATTTTATACTAAAAGAACCCAGAAAAGGATGCTTACTGAAGGAGTGGTCATGGAAACAGTTGCTTTGAAACATAGTTAGGGTTAAATTCACATTCAGTGTCCAGGAATGACCAAACATGGTCCCCACTGCAGAAGCAATGGCTGCCGCTCGTTGGCAGTCCCGTGAGCATTGAGATGTAACTCCTGACTACGGGAGAATAAGCTGGGCTCTGTAGATTACATGGCAGAGCAGACCCCCAGCTAAGGCATTTGTAATAGTTATTACATTTCACTAACTTTGGGGATATAGAATGATTCATTCATAGATCTCTCTCTAGGTAGGTTTCTAGACATTGATTCACTGGCAACATTTATTATTAATGTTTTTATTAGTGTTATTATTGTTGGTATACTACTGCTATCAGTATTCATCTGCAATTTTTTTATACCAGTTTAGATAAGGGAACTAGAAAAAGAAGTAAAAGCAGCCTTTCAAATTCTACCTTGCAACTAGATGCATTTAATGTGGATCCAATCTAGGTAGGCAGATGCAAAAGAATAACAGAACCCTGAGAGAGGACTTTTCCTGTTTTTCTGCAAATATAGTAAAGGTCAAGAGTTCTAAACTTGCCCAAAGTATAAATCTGAGATGCTAAAGTCACTGTCAATTAAATGTCAGTTAAGTAATTGTCTAATACATGGTAAGTGCTCAGTTAATAGTAACATTGAAGGGAAGAAGGCCGAAGATCAGAGAAAAGCTAATAATAGCAGAGGCAGGTAGACTAAAATATTGAGATTGGCTAGAGGTTCATGCCTGTTTTGGAGAAGCAAAATGAAGGCAAAGTCTTACACCAACATTTTAGTTATTTCCAAAGTAATGCATCAATGCTCAAATGTGAAATTAATGTCCCTTTGCTTACCCCCCATGAGTGTTAAAGCAAACGAAATTCATGCCAAATCATCCAGGCCGTTCACAGCAGCACATTTTCAGTCTGCAGGATTTAAACTGATTGCTCTAAAAATATAATTCACCAATTGGGCAGCAATGAAGTCAAATGTGATCTTCTTTAATCATTTCTCCTGACATGTTCCCTTCCCAAGAATGTGACCCCTGCTGAGCTGTTGGTTGAGTCATCTCATGGAAGTAAGGGGTTTTATTCCTATCTGCAACCCAGACACATTAGGGAGGAAAATCTGACCTGGTGAAGCCATCCCTCTGGCCCTAAGCAGGCAGTACATTTTGGCTTTGCTGACCTTGAAACTCCATGTTTTATTTTTAACCAGAGTTCCATGTGTTATAGAAGGGTCAGCTTTCTTTAAATTTATTCTCAAGGGCTGCATGAATGTTCTAACAAATTGCACATAAATAATGATGGAGCTGATGACAAAAATGAAAGGATAAAAATCACTCGTTTTCTTCAATGTAAGTGTTAGGTCTTCAAAGTGTTCATTTACACCTGCATTTTGCCTTACATGGAGTCATTTCCACAAACATTGCCATGCAAGAGTTCTGACTAAGTGTATAGCCAGTTTTGGAATTCACAGGGGCTACATTCTAATATCTAGAAGATCTTTGTCCTGCTTGGAGTCCCTGTTAACACAACACAAGGTCTCAAATTCCTCCATTCACAGAATGTAGCCATTGAGATCAGATCATCACAAATGGGCCAGGTAGTTACTTTCCAGATACCACTGAGACAGGGCCAAGTATTCAAGTTGACTCCAAGTCCTCAGTGCACTGACATTCTTAATTTCTCCCAAAACCCTATGGTGAAAAATATTCCCCACATTAGAAATTACTGAAGAGTATGCACTGTTAGGCTTGCTTGGAAGAGTTTTACAAAGGGATGGGTGGATAGCATGCATGTGGTCAGAACAAGTTCTCCTTTTAAATAGAATAATGAAGAATCCATGTGTCACTGTTTTATGTTTCGTTTAGTTTTTGCAGTGATGGTGACTGAACCAACTTCCTCTACTAATGAGCTCCATCCCAAACCCTTAGGTGTCCTATCTTGTTGCCACTGCCAGGCACTTGGTTCTGCACACCAATACTTTTGTGTCATCTCCACAAGTATTTTACAGAAACAATAAGGAATCTGAGCAAATTATGAAGGAGCCCTTACTTAAACGATGGCACAGTTTTACAGGAACATTTTTATGTTTTAATATAATGAATAAGAGTTCTACAATATAATAAGCCTCACCATTTCATTTGAAAATCTGTGTGAATGCTCTTCACTGCCAAATAACTCAGTTGGCACTAGTGGCATTTAGTGGGCAGGACCAAGGATTCCAAACGTTCTGCAAAATCCCAGTATTCTCTCATAGTGAAAATGCCAAAAGCACATGCCCCACTCCCAAAGCACAGCCAGTTGAAGGAGTACTTTCCTCTCCAAGGCAGTTACATTTAGATTGAAATGATGCGTCTGCTACAAATCAGCCAGGGATTCTTTTGCTCAATGCAAATGAAAATGCCCAAATTGCCACCTTACAAAGTGAGGTCTGGAAAGGTCTCCTAAAGAGGCAAAAGGGACTACAACATCTTCCCCTCAGTCCCCACAGAGGAGATTCTCTGACTTTCACCATAATGAATTAATTTAGACACTTCAGTGAGAGGCACAGGTAGGCAGATTTATTGGAGTTAGAAAGTAAGAACAGTAGGGAAAGGGAGTTAGCTGGGGGAGCTAATGGGGGCACTGTGCTGAGGATGAGACTGGGCCATAAGGAAACGAGTATGACTATCTTTTATGACTTTTTGGGGTAGGTGTGGAGCCAGAATTTTTCCACTGGGTTGTGAATATGGCCTCATGTTTTAGATTTCCTCCCTACAGGATATGGATTCTCACCTAGAGAGACAGCTTGGTTTCCCCACTGCTGCTAAAATGTACCGAGTATTTGCAATAATGGAAAAGGGGAGGGACCATTCCATGCATTGTTAGCATGAGTTGCAGGGGGGTGTCTACTTTTGTGGGTAAGAAATCATGGATTAAGTTCCTAAAATCCATGCCTCCTGTTCTCCGAGTGGACCTGGCCTATTTCAGATCTATCCTTACCCCACTGTACTTAAGATGTTCTTCTAGAATTCTAATTATTTTAGAACATGTTTCACAAAAATAGACCATATTAAAACACTCTAATCACTGCAACTGGCATCACAGTTTCAAATAAGTAAAACTGAAGAAACACATCTTTTTATTCGTTTGTCTGGCTTTGAGACAGGGCCTTGCCATGCAGATCCAGCTGGCCTTGAACTCAGTATATGGCCCAGGCAGGCCTGGAAGTGAAGGTTGTGATGCTATTGCCACAACCTCCTGAGAGCTGGTTTACAAAGCTATGCCAAGGCACTGGTTTAAAAACATCTTGATTAAGAAAAATAATGGAGCAAGGTAACAATTCCAAGGGGGGTGGTAGGAAGAAGTAAAAGTCCACACAGAAGGTAGAATCCAGAGGTTATAGTAAGGTGATCAGTGAAGATAAGGTGGGAGGCAGCGGCAGCTAAAAAGAAGAAGGAAAACTGAAGAAGGACAGGAGAAGTAGGAGGAAGTGGGAAGATCTCTACTTCTATAGATTTTGGTAACCATGGTGACTGCAAGGCCAAAAAAAAAAAAAACTGGTCATTAGATGATGGGCAAGGACTCACATACCCAGATCTTTTTTGGTTTCTAGCCTTTCCATGTGAAGTTTAGGATCCTAGATGATACCAAAAGACAGCCATCCAACAAAGAAGTAGATCAACAAACCATCAAAGCTACCTCTTTGATGACAACCTCTATGCCATCCTGTAGGACATAATGAAAGCACTGGCAGCAAACATATTTTCAAGCGAAGGCCCTTCTCAGACAAACATGAATTCAATCTACAAAAGGAATTCAAAAGAATGAGAAAAACAGCAGGATGAAAGAATCAGTTTTTTAGACAGAGCAATTCCAGTCTTCATCAGGCAAGGCAAACAAGCAGGGACCACAGATGGCATGTTCTGGAAGCTATCAGTGAGCAAAGTCTCTGCTTTCCCAATTGATCCAAGTGCCTTTTACGGTTGACTATGAAGTGGACACTGAAACTCCCAGCAAGTTAATCCATTTTTCCTTTACATTGTGCCATCTGCTGCTCTCTGTAATCTGCAAGAACCTTTGCAGTATTTCTGACAGCACCTTTTCTCCCTTCCTTTAGAGCCTGTCTTTCTTCTATCTAGGGCAGCATCTTTTAGTGAAACATTTGCCTCTTGCAAATTCTTACAAACCACCCCATCAGGACACCTAACAAATGCTCCAAACCCAGTCATTTCCTTTAACTTCTTTGTTTATTCATTTGATACTGTTTTAAACCTGAACCTCAGGGCATACACTGTCTTTATACAGTAGTTACTGGGATGACTTCAGAGAAATTTCCAAAAGCTATACATTTCTGTATCCAATGTACAAAGATAGACAAAAATAAAATAAATCACACTTTTTGAGTTGCTGTTAACCACACATAGGTAAGTATTTTTGGGAGGGGAAATAGCATGGTAAAAAGAAAAGTTGAAATTTAAGCATCAGGTAAAGCCTATTCCGGTGCCAAATTCACACCTTTGCTTTTCTAGTGACCCGCTGTGCAACTCAGGTAGTTATTGAACTTTTGAAATTTCAGCTCTCTCTTCTATATGAGAGACAGGAGCTACTGCTACAATGCACAGGTGGGAGTCTTAAATAACAACCTTTAGACCATATCCTTCCCTTTTAATGTATATTACAAAAGGAGATTCAGCTAAGCAAATCTTTTGACTCCTTTAGAATGACCGTATAAGCCTAACCCAACTGTCAATTTTCAAGTAAGCAGATAAAGTAGAAAAAGCAGTACACTAAACAGAGTGCATCTTACTTTTCTTTGGTGATTCAGAAGACAGCTAATATAAAAATAGATAGAACACAAGCGGAAATTTGTGGCTGGTAGAATGCCAGGTAACTAACGGCAAGTCTGTCTTTAAAATTATCAGCCCTTAATTATCCACATGCGCCTGAGATGCATTCCATATCTGCTTTAGACCAGGGGCTCTCTGTCCATTACAACCACCCGAGAGATCTGAAAACACACTGCCAGGGAACTGCTTCCCACTGCATTAAAATCAAGCTCTCTGACCATAGGACCCAGATGTCAGTCAGTATTTTAAAAACTCCCCAGATGATCACAAAGCACAGCTAGGTTGGAGAACAGGGGTTTCAAGCAACTCTTCTGAAAAAAAAGTGTTAATTTGCAAATGAGTCACCTGGGGAGCAGATTCAAATGTAGATTCTGATGCAATAGGTGTACAGCTTTGGTTCGGTCCGACACCTACCTTCCAAAAAGCTTTTTGGGAAGGCAACTGTGCTGGGGGACTGCACTTCTGGTAGCAAACTCTGAATTCCGTGGTAAGGGCTCAGTGTTCACATGGATTATCAGGCAGTTTGTGGCTTATTTCTATCATGCAATGTAAACTCAAAGAATACATAACTATACTATTAACTTTCCAGGCTCCCTCAGAAAAATTAGCAAGACTATGCGGCCTATCACGCAGTTCAAAGGCAAACATAAGTGAATTAGGTCGGATTATGCATGCACCTGTCCTCTGCCCTCAGGGCTCACACTTGGGGGACAGTCTATGGAGCTCAAGTTCTGCTTCTGCTAGGGCAGCCTAAGGAAGTTTCTCTGAGAATTCTGCATACTTCTTACAGGGCATTAGCTGGCCTTCAGAGCAAGAGCATCAGTGAGGACTCAGAATAAAAGCACAGAAGTTTGTCCTATAGTAGAATGTGGGGAGAGTGACTGAGGTTCACAGGAAGCACTAATCTCACTTATATTCAACTCATCTCTTGACTTGTTCCTCAGAAGTGTACATTTATGGTTTTGAGACCGTTTCCAATGCTAGGCACCAGCAAAATCAAGTGCCGAGTGCTGAATCAGCCACTGCAGTGCGCACTGATTGCTTTATAGCACAAAGCTTGGTTTATCTCTAGCAGGAAATATGAACCCACTGATAGCAAGACTATTTACTGTATCAGCTTCTCTGCAGCCTTTAATCAAGCCGGAATCCCAGTACGTTAAGTCCAGATCTTCCAACTCTGCTAGCAGAAAACTGATCAACTATAAATCCTTAATTCACATTGCCTGTTTTCCTTAGGAAGTGCTGAAGGCGAAATTCTGTTATCTTAGAACTTCTCAGAAACAAATGGCACCGTTTTGTCCCATGCAGTGAGGGCACCAACTTAAAGGATGAATACAGAACTTTGAATGGGAAAAGCAGGAATTAAAATGATTTTATTGTGGCCCTTTGCATATATTTCCTGCTAAATATGATTGCGGTCATTCCTGCTTTAAGGTTTGTGAAATTTAGAGAAACACCTTCAGAAGAAAGAACATGTAAAGGAAAATAACTTGGGGAGTGTGGGCAGAAGAGTATGTGTAGAAAGGTGCATAGTTCTCAGAGTCATTTTCATCTTGCTAAAACAATCTAGTAAAATTAAGGCTCGCAAATATAAGAAATAAACAGATCTTAACCCCTGTATGAGGAGTAGCAATTATTAAATGACAATAGCAGCACTGGTTTTGTATTTCACCTCTTCTAGATAGAACTGATCAACCAGGAGTTCTTGGGCATATCTCCAGTGGATCCACAGAGATATGCTAACCTTGGAAGGTGGGGACAAATTATGCCTGGGTAGCATTTTTCCCCTAGGGAGAAGTTTC
The DNA here is from genome assembly GCA_004027595.1 of Dinomys branickii. NCBI lineage: Eukaryota > Metazoa > Chordata > Mammalia > Rodentia > Dinomyidae > Dinomys > Dinomys branickii. Next base: position 19,558 of record PVLD010008610.1, read on the forward strand.
CATACATTTCAATACATTTTAAAATGGTTCAGAGGTCAGTACATTAGAAAACATGCAAAACTATTCAATCACACACTTGAAAAAGATAGTTTTTACTTAGTTTGTTCTACACAATAGGCATTCTTCTGGACACTGACGAGATAGCAGTAGACAAAATGGATGTGCGTTGCTGTCTTTTAGAAGGTGATGTTCTTCTGGGTAGATGCAAACTATTAAAGAAATAAGTAAAATAGACAGCACACCAGAGAATGATGAGGGTTGCCAGGAAGAGAAAGCAAAACAAAGAAGAAGAGTAAGACTCACGACCAAGGGCAAAGAAGGACTTCCTGAAGATGCATTTGAGCAAAGATAGGCAGGGTGAGTAAAACAAAGTATGGGCATGGGCAGGGCCAGAGCTCCCAGATGGAGGGGACACGGATGGAAAAGGCCCCAAAGCCAGAGCGGCTCTGGCTTGTTCAACGACTGTAAAGGAGGCCCATGTGCCCCGGGCCCAGAAGAAGAAGCTGGTAGAAGATAACATAATGAGACGACAGGAAGTGCTCACAGCAAGAGGCCACAGGGATGGTTCTGTCACTCTGGCAGGTTTTAAGAGGAGAGGTCACACTGACTTGGCATTTCTAGGTATCACTTTAGCTGTTGTGTTGAGAATAGACTTGGAGGAAGACTGGAAGAGTCATGAATAGGGAGAGCACTGAGAAGCTTTTAAAAAAAATATTTAGGTAGGAAATGATAATTTGGTAGCGATGGGAAGTGGTGGAAGGTAGGGAGTTCCCAAATACATTGTACAGACAGCAGGACTTGCTGCTAGATTAGGTATGGAAAGAGAGAGAAAGGGATGGCCAGGTGCTCAGAATGAAATGCTAGAGGATGGGATGCCTTGGATAGCCATGAGAATGAGGTGGGATAGAAGAAATAAAGATGCTTAGGAAGCAGACAAGGAATATCAGAACTTTTGAATTGTAATTTCAAGAAAAACTGTAGCTTCATGACACAAAATTACTTGACTCCAGTTAATTTTCTCTCCTTTGTTTTTTGCCAAGATGCATTAAACCTAGGCAATTTACTTTCACCTGCAAACTGGCCTTTCCCTGCCTGTGCTTAGATTGTCTCTTTTCACTTGTAAAGTACGCTTCCCTCAACAGATCATATCTGAACTTCAAACACGTGTACATGTTTTACTTTCTAACGTATCCCATCAGGTGGGTAGCAGGAAAGACTGGAGGAATACACATCCTAGATCACTCATGATGATGATGTTTCTGAGACCCCAAAATATACCAACCCAAGATCATAAAGAGCCTCTCTCTTGAGGGCGCACACTCTATTTCCTTGAGTGTATACTTTTAAATTTAAATTTCTGTCCAACAGATCTCTTTCTGCCCCTTCCTGACACATGCTGAAGATTCTTTTTCTGCTATCAGAGTCCAGAAACCTACAACTTAATTCTATGTGTAGAGTGGGCCCAGATTCTTTACCTTGGTAGGAACTGTCTTAGAGCTCCTCTGCTGTCAGGAAAGGTTGGCAGAGTGTGCTAGGTGGGAGTTCATGGCAGGATCTGCTAAGTTTGAGGTACGTTATATGTAAGTGGACCTTCAGTAGGTAGTCAGATGGAAGAGCCAGAGTTCAACAGGAATGTGTGAACTAAAGACAGGAATTTGGGTGTCAACAGCAAAAAGATAATGTTTAAGAGGTGGCTTTTGATAAGCACACCTAGAGAGTGAATGTAGGTATAAAGATAGGGTCAAGGGTGGGGGTCTGTGGCATACCTACATTATGAGATCAGGGTGATGAGGAAGGCCCAGCAAGCATGGGCGAAAAGAAAAGGCCAGAAGTCAGCAACAGTAGCACATGTGTATAATCCCAGCTACTCAAGAGGCTGAGGCAGGATGATCTCAAGTTCAAAGTCAGCCTGGGAAACACAAAAGAAAATGTACAAAAAAGTCTGAGTATACAGCTCCATGTAGAGCATATGAAAAGCCCTTGGTTTAATTGTTGGTACTGAAAAAGGAAGGAAGGAAGGAAGGAAGGAAGGAAGGAAGGAAGGAAGGAAGGAAGGAAAGAAGGTAAACAGACAGAAAAATTAGTGGAAAACTTATTGGTTTCTGAAAGCCAAGTGAAGAAACTGTCATAAGGAGAGCACTTATTGTGCCCAGACTGTGAGCAGACCTAGAGTTGTCCATGAGATGCAGAGAAATGGCACTGGAGAATCCGACCAGAATGGGTTAGAGCAGAGTGTGGATGGTAGAAGCCAGCTTAAAGAAACTTAGAAAGAGAATAAGGGAGGAAAAAACCCACAGGGATACAGAAATGGGAAAGCAGCTAGAGGGAAACAGAAGCCCAGTATACACACATGTATACATATACATAACCATGCATGTGCATATGCGTGCATAGATGCACATATAAAAGTGTATGAATTTTGAACATGTTGCATACTGTAGCAATGGTCTCACAGAGTATTGTTTAGTTTCCTTAACAAACATTGCATAGCTCTTTTTCCATTCTAATTTCTGACTGATTTATTTTTAGCCAAAAAACAAATTTTTAGGACAACTGCCCTCTGTGTCCACAGACTCCATACCTGTGGATTCAACTAACCCTGGATTGAAAATATTTGGAAAAGAAAATTCAGTCTGTACTGAACATGTTCTTTTTCTTGTGATTACTTCCAAACAATTCAGTATAATAACTATTTATCTAGCATATATCGTGTTAGATGTTACCAGAAATCTAGTGAAGATTTAAAGTATGTGGCAGCTGGACACACGTTACATGCAAATATTATACCATTTAATATAAGAAATTTAAGCATTTACATATTTTTATATCCCTGAAGTTCCTAGAAAAAATATTCCTATGATAACAAGACTACTATAATTCATTTCATTTTGGTCCACAGTCATTCTAGTTATTATTTTTCTTATAAATGTTGTGTGTACACAGTAAATCTGTTTCATCCCATGGTCTTTATCTTCAACTTGCAGGCCAAGATGATCTAATATATAGTAATACACATATATTTCTTGGAAAGCCATAAAAAGCACAATCTGGAGACCAGTGACACAAAATCGGTAATGATAAAATTTCCCAATTATAAAACTATCATCATTCTTTTTTTTTTCTTTTTTGAGACAGGGTTTTTCTATGTAGCCCAGGCTGGCCTTGAACTCACTATGTAGCCCAGGCTGGCCTTTAATTTGTCACCCTTTCTGCCTCAGCCTCCTGAGTGCTGGCATTTATGCCACCATGCCCAACCAAAATTATTTTAATACTTCATTCTGCTGTTTTAAAGCATGGGGGGGTCTTTATTAAAAGCCATCTGATAAAAATGATTGTCAAAGGAAGCTATGTGCATCTCAATCAACACATGGGTGACCTTACCACCTATTTTTGCCCCATTCCAATGGACACCTTTAATGAAAACTATACACTATGGTAAATGTATAGGCTATTTAAAAAATTATGAATCCTAGGACTCAGTTTAGCCTTATAGATTAATTGCACTACCCCAGAAGACATGGAAGTCCTGACACATACTGCCTGAAAAGTGACAGCGTGGAAATATAACCTGTAGATGATCAAGCTAAGATGAGGGGAGTATACTGATTATAAACCAATGAGCTACCTCCTAATATTTTTTTTAAAAAGCATCTGTAAATAGACAGACATGCACAAAGAGAACATGTGAAGATGTGGTCCACCATCTACTCTGCAAAGGAGCTCTGGAGGTGAGCAGAAGCCAGGAAAGAAGAGTAATACTGACTCTCTATCGCAGTTGTCAGAAGGAAGCAACACTGCTAACACCCTGATCTCAGACTGCTCATCTCCACATCTCTGATAAAATAAATTGACATTGTTTGAATCACCTACGTTGTGGCAGTTTTTTATGCAAGCCCTAGACAATCAATAGAATTAGTCAATTTACTAGGTAGAATTTACTGTATGCATATTTGTAGACATTAAAAAGTAAACAAAAAGAACCCCACACACAAACATAAATTTTTATTCTTTTTGGTGGTGGTAGTGGTATTCTTATTTTTGGTCTTAATTAGAAATTCTTCTTCAAAGGAAAAATTAAAGGTATTTAAGGTAGTAGCTGATTATTCCAGGTGCATTAAACATTTTACATCTCAATAAATGAATTATTTATATAATCCAAAAGAGAAAAAAAAACTCTTAAAAATTTTATCATTGTATTTTTTTCTGTTAACAAAATAGAAGACAGACTCTTATCTCTCTGTTGACCACAACAGCTTTCTCCTGGGCAAAGCCAATTTGACAACACTGTCACCTCCCTCAGGAGCAACCTTTTGTTTACAAAGAAAACTGGCTTCAAGTTTCAATTCATCAAATTCATCAGAGAACAAAAGAAAATCACAATATTTGGAGATTAATTGTAGCTGTACCTAGGCATTGTCTGGCTGGCCCAAGTCTAGGTGGCACCATTTGTTGATTTTATTTTTAACATCTCCATGGAGATGTAATTCACAAACTATAACATTCTTTTAACATGAGCAATTCAATGAGTTCATGAAGTTGTGCTACCATCAGCACAATCTAAGTTCAGAATTGTTTCTTGACTCTGAAATCTTTTACTCATTAGCAATCACTCTACAATTCCTCACTTACTGTAGGTATGCCTCCTCTGGATATTTCAGATTTTCCTCTTATGCAGTCACTCCTGTATGGTCTTTTGTGACTAGCTTTTATCACTCAGCCAAATATTTTTAAGGTTCATTTGTATCATAGCATAGATCTGTAGTTCATTCATTTTAATGTTGAATAGTATTCTACAGCATGAATATGCCACAATTGTTTATCTCTTCAGCAGCTGATAGGCATTTGTGCTCCTTTTAATATTTAACTATTTTTATGAATGCTTCTACAAACATCAACAAATACCTCTTTGTGAGGACATATGTTTTCATTTGTGTTATACCTAAGAGAAATAATTTAATTGATGAGTCATATAGTAACTCTATAACAATGTGCAAGAATACTAAATGATTATTCCGAAGTAGCTACACCACTGTGCCCTCCTATTAGCAGTAAACGAGAGTTCCTGTTTCTCCCTATTATCTCCAACATGTGTTATTGTCCATTTTTCCAGTTATGGTCACTCTAATAGTTAAGACTTCAATTTGCATTTCTTTGGTAACAAATGATTTTGAACATATTTTCTTATTGACAATTTACATGTTTTCTTGGACAAATGTCTATTTAAACATGTGTTGTAGAAGATACAACTATTTGATTTTGGCCCCCCATTTCATGCCACATTCCTGGACTCACTAAAGTGGTTGGTGTATCTTTTATATGTTAATGAAAGTCATCTTTTCATTGTCTTACTGGAATTATTTAAGTTTAGAAGATTTTCATATTGACAAAGTCCAATTTATTAAGTTTTTCTTTTGTCCCATGTGCTTTGGGTGTTATGTCTAAGAAACTACTAATCTAAAAGTTACCGGGATTCCCCTTGTTTTCATATGATTTTTATACTTTGAACTCTATTCTTAGATCTAGAGTCCACTTTGAGTTAATTTTGTGTGTAGTTTGATAAAAGGATCTATTGATCATTTAAAAATATTTCATTTCATTTTTAAATCATTGCTAAAGAAAAACTATCAAATATTAGTAGATTTGTTCCTAAATCCTGTATCTACTTTTCAATAAGACCGACCAAATAACCCAGTTCTACGTATGGCAGAAGACTCAGAAAATGAGACTCTAAGCTGAGGTCGGGAGCCTGGGATGTGACCATCATGTGTTGCTACAAAGCTCTATTTTATGTGGTTACGCTCAACTAGCACTGCTGGCTCTCTTTCAGCAGAGGTAAATTAGGGAGTTGTTCAGCCCACCTCTGCTCCAGAAGAGAACTGTGACAATTAAAGAAAATTATGACTACGAAAACGTTTCGAAAAATGAACTGTTATCAGAGGATATTCATAAAAATCAAAATTTTGCAAAGAGCTGCCTTAAAACCTTGTAACAGCAGAAGACAAAGGCTGCAGGAAAAATTCACTGAAAGTTACCCCTTGCCTGATCCTTCTCAACAGGGCCGAGACAAAAGTCAAAGCTAAAGCTCTTTCCTTAGGAGATGCTGATCCAAAAAGTAGGTTGGCAATCAGTGGTTGTACAGACCTAACCATGGGACTGCTCTGTGAATTATAGTCATTACCGACATCTTTAAAGAATCTAGCAAGTACTGACAGTGAGGGTAGCCTAGCTTTATAAAAATTGCATGGAAAGGTTGCCTTGTCAGTCACAAGAAGAAAAAATATTACTTGCTTTTTCCTTCAAATGTCTGTGGATAACAAGAATCACACGCTTTGTAAGCGCAATAGTCATCATTTTCAAGAAGCTGTATTAGTAATTTGGTGAAGTCCCACTGCAAAGCTATTATTCTTAATTAATAATGGCTTTGCAATCAATTCTCCAAGGAAATAAAAAAGCTACCGAAGCGCATGCTTATAGAAAAGTTTAAGATCTAATATCTTTGGACTGCTTCCACTCAAATGATGTCACTCAGCTCAAATTCATGCCTCCTTTGATTCTTAGGTTATCACGGTCCTTGTTGTTAAAGAATAGCTTGTCTCTTTATGGCTTTCCTCTCATGGCACTGCTAAGAAGGGAAACTCTTTGACCCCTTTTGCCTTATTCTTTTACATCTCTAAGGAACCCAGCCAGTAGGAGGCATCTTATCCTTAAAAGAGGATTAGTTTAAGAATCAGATAAAGCTAAGCATAGTGGTACAAACCTGAAATCCCAGCACTCTAGGATGCTACCGCAGAAAGATTCCAAGTTCAAGTCTAGTTTGGGCAAGTTAGAAAAAAAAGTGGTGGGGGCAGAGGATATAGAGCAGTGCAAAGAAATTGGGTTCAATCCCAGTACTATCAAAAAAGAAAGGGGGTGGTAGAAACCTAATTCATGGATCACTACATCAGGATTAATGAAAAATATGCAAATTATGTTTCAAGGAAGTTGAACAGCTAAGTCCATATAGAGAGAAGTATTTCAAGTTTTTTCTTTAGAGTGGGGCTAGATTTGCTAGGACAGTCAAATCACCTTATGTGGAGTTGGGTTATGGTTTCTTCTTTTACATGGTGGTAGTCTATCCTGTTCACTCTCATCCAAACCCATGTCCAATAAAAATCAAGTCCCTTACACCTTCCTTGATGTACATCTCATAATATTCACTCTAGGTCAGTACCTACCTACTGGCACTATGGAGTTTTTAAATTATAACAATATAATTAAAATATTTTATTCCTTGGAAAGTAGAGTTGATTATTCAATCTCAGTTGAGAGGTATGACACACACACATATTATTAGTGAAAATGGTTTGCTTTTTGTAAATATGCAAACAGTCTACTATATGTCAACCTTGGCATTCCCTGTAAAAACCCTCGTGTGGAGGTTTATTTCTCCAGCTGCTGGACAATAGGGAGAAAATACCACACAGTGAGCCACTCTGGTATGAAATACAATGAAGTAGACTCATTAGAAATACACTAAAAACAGTCAGCTCTGATTGTAATCAGGGATAGAGAATGTGCACTTCTGTTCACCTTAATGTTCCATTTCATTTTAATTTTTTTCTTTGTTATTCTTATGTCTTTTAATTTTGGCCCATCCAAAGGCATGGAGTCCCACTATCCTGCTTGGTGATTTGAATTCTAACCACAAGCTTAGCTCTCTGAAATCATCAGGCAAACTATCAGGACTGCAGTAAGTTGGCACCACTCACTTTATTTTGTGTGTTAATCACTTGGAAGTTTTTATTAGGGCATGTGGATAGGCTATGGCCAAAAGAAAGAGGCCAGCTTCTATACCAGGAAGTGGTAGATGACACGCTCCAGAACCGGCCAACCACAGATGCCAAGAAAAAAGGCCCAAATATGTGCTTTTTAAATGCAGGGTCAGCACTGAAGGACGTGCACCTAGCCCAGACACTAGCACACTCCCATGGTGGTTCCAGAGCCAGCAACTTGATTTTATTTGCATTGCTCTCCCATTCCTCATTTTGGACCATCTGCTTTGGCTGGAGGCCCAGCTGTTTCTAAAACATTCTGTTTTCTCTAAAATGGTTTTCTAGAGCTCCATGGAAGTATTTCCAGAATAGCACCTCTTTCTATTCTTTCTCCCTTCCCTGTCTCTGTTGTTAAAATGGGACATTGCCTTTTTAGTTTTCTGGTTGCCCATATACTCTGCTCCAGGATACCAGGAAGAGAGCAGGTCTATAGCTACATTGCGCTACCTCCCGTGGTCAGGTCAATTTAGCTATGGAAGGGGCTGCACTGGCCGTCCTGTGGTTTAGCTCCACCTTTTCAAAGGAGGTATCTGCTTCATTTGTTTCAAGGTTTTCCCAGTTTTTGGGCAAACTTTCCCAGTGAGAGTCCATCATGCCTCAAGCCTACATTCCACTATCAGCTTCCCATAGTTTCAGGAACTACAAGTTTCACAGTTGTTTGTTCACATCTCCTTGATAGACCAAGAAGGATATTCGTGTGTGTATATGCACGTGTGTGTGTGTGTGTGTGTGTGTGTGTGTGTGTGTGTGTGTATGTGTGTGTGTGTGTGCATGTGTGTATATATACAAATGCATGCACCTGTGCCCATGCGACCCGCAGGGTGTGTATGAAGATATCCAGGGCAGAGAGTGTAGAGCATCTGTCTCTCAAAGCTGCTCTAGCATGTATAATTCATTTCCATAGGAGCAAAAGTGGGGGAACAGTGTAGTCAGACTGAACATTCCTACAGTAGAAGTAAAAGAATGTATGACTTCCATAGTCCTAATGTCTGCCCACACCCCACCTTGGTGGAAAGTCCAAGTAAGTTCCCTTTCTGAGATGCAGAGCGTAGCATCAGGGCTGCGTGGGGGGACAAACATGTACTGAGCTGGGACAAATGCTAAATTCTCTACAAGGTTCTGTGACCCTCATGAATTTCTCTGAAGTATCTCCATACCTGTCCCACATCCCCCTGACTTGATGCCCTCATCTATCATGAAGTAAAACATGCACAGAGTAACTTCTTCATAACTCCTCCAGCGCAGCACTTTATAAAGCCTATTGGTAAAAGCATGGCTTAATGTTACACAAATATGTTTCCTGTGAAAATGTTTTCTAAAGGACCAAGTACATTTCTTACAGCAAATAATAAAAATAATTATTTAGATAAAATGTAGCATGTTTTAAACTATTTTGAATGGAAAAAGGAAAGTATTATGCAGGTTTGAGATCCATGCACTTGTCAAAACTCATGTTCATTTTTCTGGCTTTACATTTTACCTCAAAAAAAGGGAAACAAATACCAAACTCTGAATAATGAATTACTCAGAGAAGTACTCATGGATGGGAGCATATTGAAATCTGCAACTTCTTTTGCAGAAATTTGATCAAGCAAACATGGGGAAAGAGTAGAGTAATCATAGAATTAAGGGGTGAGTTTCTTCAACTTAAGTATTTACGTCCTCTTAGATTTACATGAAGCTGGGTCTGGTGGAGCATACCCATAATCCTAGCATTCTGGGAGGCTGAGTCTAGAGGAGCATATGTTCAAGCCATACCTGAACAACACAGGGACTTAGCATGACCATGTCTCAAAATTTTTAAAAAGTAATAAAATAAAGATCTGAGGGTGTAACTTAGTGCAAAGGCACAAGTGAATTAAAACATGAGTATATAAATGAGTATATAAATCATCATAACATGAGTATATAAATCTTTACTGTGCAATCTCTTTTCTTTTTCTGTATGTTTAAAAGCTTTTTATTAGCACATGAAATACAGGAGATACAGAATTTGATATTTGGTAGTCTGAGTCCCAGTCCCAATGTGGCATCATTAAACTATGCACCATAATCTAGGCCTTAACTTCACTGGGTTCCCCTCCACCAACAAAATATGGGTCTCAAATATGTGTTCATGTGTGTGTGTGTGTGTGTGTGTGTGTGTGTGTGTAACACACATGGATCAAGTGGTGAGAAATCTTCATTTCACAGGAATTGGGGTCTCTTGTTTATCGAATTTATGTAGTCAAAAGAAAACACGGAAGAGCCCATTATCCAACATTTTACCAATGGAAAGGCTTGAATGTGCCTCTCTGATGATCTTGTCTCTCCCAAAGCAAACTCATCACCTGCTGCCAAGCACCAATGCCAGAAAGACAGTGGGCAGAAATAACTTCTCCACACCCAAAGCTGGTATACATTGGCTTGGGGAATTTGAGAGAAAATATTTCCATTGTCCCAGGTGCCCTACCCAAAGTCTTTGGATGGGATTGTACATCTCACTGCCCTTTCAGAACCCATGTTCTTGGAGTGACACCCTGGGAGAGTGGGCAGCCTCTTATGGGATGGGGATCGGAGGCCAGGCTAAAGACAGACTCCCCTCATTTTCCTTTCTCAACCCTAAACCATATCTTCCATTCTCGGGTACAAATACATCCACTATGTCTTAACCATTTGGATGAAGGCTTCTTTTCTTTTTTTTTTATTTTAAAGAGAATTATAAAAAAGAATAGTAGCAAAGCACCAACAACATAGACAAAAACAAAACAAGCAAAAACAATATAAATGATACAGGGTTTCAGAACAAAATGATAGGAATTAACAGTGGCAGTTATATTACATCTTGTTACCTTCAACCAAGTTGCTCAGATTACAAGATATAAAAATGCAAGGTTGATCAAACCATGAAAGAGAATAAAAAATAAAAAATACATTAGAGATGATGCAGAGTTTCTCTACACAATATGGTGGGAATTCATCAATGGTTGTTATAGTATTGTCTTCAAATGAGTTGTTCAGATTACCAAATATAAGCATGCAAAATTAGCCAAAAGGAAAAAATGGTTAGGCATTCGCTGTTCCTTTATATCAACCATTAGATATCAGAAGTGCAGTTATCCCAGCTATATTTCTACATGCATACATATATATTTTCCTTTCTTTCTTTCTTTCTTTCTTTCTTTCTTTCTTTCTTTCTTTCTTTCTTTTTTCTTTCTTGCTCTTTCTCTTTCTCTTCTTTCCCTCATCCCAGTTGTTCCTTCCTTTGAACAATTTCTTTCCCTTTCATACTATCTATTAAGGCTTATTTTCTCATTAAATACGCAGCCACTTCTAGAGTAGATAGTTGGTAACACAGTCAGCTATATAGATATTTACACTCAACACTTTGTTAAGGACCTTCACACCCTTTGAAGAGATCACCTGCCAGTGGAAGGAGGAGAGGGGTCATGATGAAAGCTTTCTCCCCATGGGCAGCCTCTTCCTCTACCCTCACACACAACCATAACTCACCCACTAGGTAGAAGGGAACCTCACTCACAAGGAAACTTTTAATTAACCCAACTGGAAGTCATCTTGCTTTCATTTCCATTTCTTTTCCTCCTTGATTCATTCACCTGACCAAAGTTTTGTTTTGTTTAGGCAACTATAACTTCTTAAGAAGTACTCTAAGTTTAGAGGGTGCAGTTGTACCCCATCAGTCCTGAGCAGATTGAGAGCATTAATCAGCCAGTTTGATGAGCTATAATGGAATTAAAATTGTTTGATGGATTGCAAAGATACTCTGATTGTGAATAACCAGAGAATTCAGCTTCATCTGCAAAGTCAGACAAGAGCTGAGATTTTGAAAGAGAATAATTAGGGAACTGTAGAAAACTCACATTCAAACAATCTGAGATAGGAAAGAGCGTGGTATTTCTGAGAAGTTTAGGGTGACCTTATGTCTTGGTTTGCCTTACACTGTTCTGTCTGTAGCCCATTGTCCTGACATAATTATTAATAGAGTCCTTTATCACAGACACATCTTGGTTAGGAAAATGAATTATATATTCACCTAGAGAAGCTGTAAGGTGTCCATGTAGCTATAATAAAGGGACCGAGAAGGAGATTCATGTAAATGAGACTGCTGAGATGACAGAAAACTGCTCATTCAGGAATCTTGAGGGATAGCAAAGGTTTGAATACTGTTATAAGAAATATAGCAACGTTAGGAAGAGTCATACACAGAAAAACAGCACGATCATATGTAAATTCTCAGATGATCAGGTGCAAAAATTAATAGGGTAGATCCATATACCACAGTGTTCCCCAAGATCCAAGCCAGAAGTGAGAGGGCTGAGATTAGAGTAGAAGACCTGAAATAGAGCTAAGTTGACAATTCAAAGCTATTCCAGGCGAAGAAAGGACAGACCTCACTGTGATAGCGGAAAGGTCAGAGGACTTAAACAAGCAAGATGTCTATAACTGGCTGAGCTCAATCCTGTGTCATTTACATGGAACACCAAGCAGGTGGCACTGCAAAGCAAGTCGAGGCAATGCGAGAAGGATAGTCAAAGATGGTGACAAGATTTCTGATAAGAGCCACTGCTGGACTGCATTTTTATTCAGAGGAAAGGGAAAGAGCATCTCATGTCATTGTAGAAACTCTCTTACATGTACATCACTCTCTCCTTTATTTGTACCTGCATACTTTATCCTACTTACTGCCCCTGGTGCTCTAACCCACCTTAAGTACCCTAGAACAGAGATCAAGTTAGATTCATTCCTCTTATGACCTACAGAGCCAAGCATGGGTCTGTCATGAGTTAACACTTGGAATCTTGGAAATGGGTGAGTAAACAAGCAGATGCATGTGAGATTTAGCTTCTGCAAAGCGAAGACTAGACATTGAAGAGCTATCTCAGTAGGAGGTTTCTGCCTTTATTAACGGATTGATAGTTCATTCAGTAGAGGAATGCAGAGGTTCATGATCCCATTCTGTAAGGGGCCAAAATTAAATATGGCTCTGCAGCGTAAAGCTCTTCTTGCAACTAATTTGCTCTGCTGATTTAATGAATCAGCAGCCATAGACAATACATAAACAAATGAATGTGGCTATATCCTAATGAAATATATTTACACATACTGAAATTTGAATTCCACTTAGTTTTCACATGCCATAAAACTCTTTCTCTCTTGATTTTATTCCAGCTACTGAAGATATAAAATCATTCTTAATTTGCAGCCCCTAAGAAAATAGGCAGTGGCCGAATTTGGCTTTAGGGTTGTAGCCTGCCAAAACCTAGACTAATACATCCACTCCCCCGACACAGAGGACAACAATTCTTCCTATCCTACATACTCTGAAGTGGAATTATTAGAAAGCTCACCCTAAGCGCCTCCCCTTTTCCTTTGTCTTAGAATAAGGAGAACACCTCAAATCTGACCATGCCTGATTTTTAAGTTATCTTTTTAAAATGGCTTTGATTTCTTAAATGTTTTCTTTTTTTTTTTTTTCCAACCTCCTTTCAGGGCCTTCTTTCTCCATCTTTTGCACTTAACTCTCCTTTTTTACTGTGCAGGTTTGTTCTCTCACTAATAAATTTTGCTTTTACTACCAGAAGCATTACTGGGTGTGACATCTTTAGTGAGGATGCTGAGATTTCTCCAGTTTTTGTTTATTGCTTGCCTTTTCACAATCATGAACAGCTTCAGACCTTTCTAAATGAAGGATTGATGCTTACACAGCATGACCCACACCTGGAAATCTATTAACAATTAACAGCCAGTAAAAACAGACGGCTCACAGATCCTGAGGCTGCCAGCTTCATGGGAGGTAAGGGCCAGCTCCAAGTGCTAATGATGTGCATAGGGCTGAGTATATCTATGCCTGTCCAGTGGCATTTGAAACCCTGCACTGGCCATAAATAGTGTTTGTCTTTTTAAAAATAAACATGATACTATGTGCACAGTAATTAGCAAAACTAAAGTAAAAATATGCAATTGAGGAAAGTGACTGTCATTGCTCCATGTTTCCTTACAGAAAAATCAGACAAGGCTGGAGGTCCTCACTAAATGTGTCCTTGCAAAAAAAAAAAAAAAAAAAAAAAATTGTGTCTAACAGAAACCTACTACTCCTATATGGCAATAGCACTGCAAACTAAAAATAGTGAGTGTCTGATCAGTGGTCATCTGGGCTGTGGAGACAAGGAGAGACTGAAGGGAGGGATTAGAAATGGCAGGAGGAAGGTTTTGAATTTGATGGATGTGCACTGTTTTAATTTTTGATGACTGTCTCACAAGCATATCCATATGTCAAAACATCACATTTCACACTTTAAATGTGTGTATTTATTACATGTCATTGTGCTGCAATAAAGTTTAAGAACAAAGAAACCAGAAAGAACAGCATCTGCCCAAATGCTCACCTTAAAAAAATGAAAGAAAGCCCGGCATGGTGGTGTACACCTATAACACTAGCACTCTGGAGGCTGAGGCAGGAGGATTACCATGAATCTGAGGCAAGCCTGGGCTACATAGCAAGTTCAAGGGCAGCCTAAAGTGTAAGAGAGAGACAGACAGAAAGACAGACAGAGACAAAGAGAGAGACCTGAAGGACTAGAATACCATCAGCAAACCCATATCTAGTGTATCTTTTCCAGCTTAAGATTACTACAACTATGTCAGCAATAGGCATGTTTATGGACGGGAGCAGTTATCAATGCAGTGAATATAATGAGGATTGTTAAAGAAAAGTGGGGATCTTCGCTCTATTTTTAAATCAATCCATATGCAGTCTGTGTAGAGTGAAGATGCTGCTGCCCTCTCAGTTTTTGCTAACAAAATGTTGTTGGTCACCATTGTGCTGGAATACAACCCTTTCCCTGCGAGGCAAAGGCGGTGGTAAGGTGAGCAGAGAAGAGACAGAAGCATAGTGGGGATTTTACACGGGGTGCTTCCTCCAGCTTTCCCACCACACAGAGTGCCTATGAGTTCACCAACAACTGTGGGCTTACCCAGGCCTCCAGAACTTCCAAGTATTTCTGCTACCGTGCAAGTGGTGCTTTGATGTGCAGCCCTATCTCCTGATTCAGCCACCTCTGTGATTAGTTTCTTTAGAATGTTGTAGTTCAGTAAAGTAGATGTTAAATATCTCAGACTCAAATGGCAGAGCATTTAACTGCATCAGCCTCGGTGGCATCACAATGAGCCCTGGCAACAAAACTGCAGCACGCAGATTGAAAAGACAGCAAACACAGACCCCGCCACGTGAATGTGCCTGGCGCAGGACCGTTCGCCCAGTGTGACGGTGCGTTCCTAAGATGCTGATGCCTTCGTGGCTGCTCTGCATTTGATTCACTTCAGTTGTCCCAGACTCAGGCCTTGTTAGATAAAAGGGCTGTGCTTCTTCTGTGCACCATTCACTGGCCCGTGGAAATGGACCATTTTCACAAACTGCTAATTCTAAAAGTCTTCAATGCATGGAGCCAGGGGAAGGGGGAGAAATACAGTTTAAAGGCATGCTCTGTATTTGCTAATAGGCATGCATGGTCCTTTTGGAGCTAAAATAGAATTTTTGATGAAGTACCTTGTGGCAAATTTGAAATATTAGCCGGGGGTCCCAGTGAAACATAATTCACTCCACTGGTGAGAACAAATCTCATTTCCACTTCCATTCCTCTAAACTCATTACTGACCCGGGGGAAAACGCTAGCCTAGAGCAAGTTTTAATACACTGGTGGAGCTGTTGCTATAGTACTAAACGCAATCATGAACGACAAGTCACTTGGTGGCAATGGACGCCTGCACCTGTGAAGACCCAGGAAAGCAGCTTCTGAAGGACTTAATACTCCACCCACAGCAGAACATAACATCCCCCAAAATTTCATTACTTTATAAAATAATTTGTCATGTAAGAAATATTCTGGTTTAAATTCTCCAATGTCAGCTTGTGTTTAACTGGACAGTTGTTGGGAATAATTTGTGATAAATTAATTTTAACTTTTTTGAACTGGGAAAACTTAATGAAAGAATTAAAACCATTACAATTTGGGGTCAGAAGGACTCAGATTCAAGTTTAAGATCTAGGACAAATTTTATTACATCCTTGGGGCTCAATCAGTTCCAGTACAAGTATTTTCAGCTAAACATGCATTATCTGTGGGCAGAGTCCATGTCTTTATCGTTTGCTGCTATATTTGCCAAATGATTTATCATATAGTAGATGCTCATTAAACACACGAGGAATGGAGCTATTTCAAGGATTGTTATAAAGAGGGCAACACATAGCAGGCGTGACGACACATACCGTAATTCCAGCACTCTTGGGAGGCGAGGCAGGAGGACTGCAATTTTAAAACCAAGCTGGGCAATTTAGCAACTTAGTGAGGCCGTGTCTCAATCTAAATAATACAAAAATAATTTTTAAAAAAGAAAGGGCTGGGATGTAGTTCCATTTAAACACTCTGAGTTCAATCAACAATACCTTAAAAAAAAAAATCCAACATGTAGAAAAACCTTTGAAAGTAGCCCAGAAGGGCTCTTGAGCCTCTAACCGGATCAGGGCTGGCCCACCTCAACCCCTAAGGCTGGTCCTCAGGGCCACCTGCTTCACCAGTTGACTGTTCCAACTTATCCCCCTCTTGCTTGTCCTTCCTGCTTGAGGGTCTTCAGCTTGGCCTAGCCAGACAGTCAGTCCCCCACCTGTAACTGTGTCTCTGCAACACATATAAAAGTGATCAAAATACATGGGGGATGTTAAATTTAAAAAGTGTTACATTAAAAGACCCCTTGTCACTATCTCCTCACCAGGCTTCCACTTCTCCAAATTACCTATTTCATCATTCTCACGGTATCCTATGTCATTCTGGAAGTCTTCGCTATGATCAAAAGTATGCGGGATGCTGCTGTCAGGTGCCATCCAATGGGGAAGCAAGCAGATGAAAATATTACCATGTGTCTTGTCTTCATGTACATTACG
This sequence comes from Dinomys branickii, assembly GCA_004027595.1. Taxonomy (NCBI): domain Eukaryota; kingdom Metazoa; phylum Chordata; class Mammalia; order Rodentia; family Dinomyidae; genus Dinomys; species Dinomys branickii. The sequence goes on from PVLD010008610.1 coordinate 36,307, forward strand.
CACTGGATCTGGCACCGTGTAGCCTCTGGATATTTTCCGAAGTCAAAACAACCATGAAAGATCATATTTTGGATCAACTCAGGACATGAAGGCAGCCACAGAAGCACAATTAAAAAAAATAAAAGGAGGACTTCCAGAGCTGCTTAAGAGTGTGGCAAGAATAATGAAGTTAGTGTGGGGAGTGTTTTGAGGGGGATTAATGACAATATAACTGTTACTGTATTAATTTTTTTAAAAAACAATTTAAGCAGTCACCCTATTGTTCAACCACATTCACCCTATTATTCCCCCTCAATCTCACACAAGAAGTCACTGCATAAAAGGCTTCAATGTTGCATCCTCATTCAAGCCAGACAAAAGAAGAAAACATCACTGATACTTTCAAGAGGAAGTAATCATCTTTCTTTGAGGAAGAAGGATAATGACAACTCCCCCCCCCAAAAAAATATCCTCTGCTTTCTGATTGATGGGATTGGAATGAGAGGACACAGGAGGAGCTAAGTGCTGGTTGTCACAAAGAGCAGAACAGAGAATCCAGAGAGGTGTCCTCATCACTCAAAATTATCAACTAATTATTTGCCCGTTCATATTAACCATGAAATGCACCCAACTGTGAATGTGAGATAAGCTACTCATACCAATAAGTAAACATTTCCAGGCATCCGAATTGTGGAGAGCGTAGGCAGCCACAAAAGCATAAAACCCTGCACCAGTGATGGCGCAGCATTTAGAGACCAAGCGCCCAAACTAAAGCCAAAACCCACTTATTTATCACAAAGTGCCACTGCTGCAACTAAACCTGAATACTGAGGTTTTCAGTTTAAACAAAACAACTTATACATTAAAAGGATAGTATTCAAAGATACTAACAGCCGGCTACAGCACACACTCCATAGATACACCACCGCTGCCCTACACACATATAAAAGGGAAGGAGGGACTTCTAGCCTAGCACGGACTGCTGTCCACAATGAGCACACAGAGAAGTGGTTATCCCTTAGTTGAAAGAAGCAAGACTTGAGCCTGTATTGTAGCTAAAGTTGAAGCAGGGATGCAAGTGGGATAGCGGGACAAAACAACTGGGCAATTAATTAGCTGTCTGTTTATATGTCTATTGTTAGTGCTAACTATTGGTTGGTTCAAAGTGAGCTCCCGTTTCCCTTGTTGGCCATCAGTAAAGAACAACATACTCAGATTTCCACAAGGACCTCTGGTTGTTTCCAAGAACTGTATTTGCAACAGCAGTTCATATTTTCCTATGATGATAGTAATAATCAAGAAAGATGCAGTTGCCAAAGCTAAAAGTGTCTTTTATCTTTTTTTAACAAGAAGAATGTTACTGGTACAATTTGCTTGTTTCAGACTTTAGTCTGTGGTTTTTGTTATACAAACTCACACGCCTTCAGTCTTGAAGAAGACACAATGACGAGGTAATTGGAAGAGGATGAGGCAGAATTGCCCTCCATGCACATTTTTAGACCATCAAATCCGTTTTGCAAATGACTCCCAACGTGTGCCTTCCTGTCCCCCTCCTGAGGCGTTCACGATGAAAGCAAGAGCACCAGCTTGAAAATCTATACACAGCCTTGCAACAAGGAATGGATGAGGAATCAACTTTGTCATACCTGTGGGCATTTATATCTGCCCCAACAAAGAGTAATTCCTATTTCTTTATTATTATTATTATTATTATTTCTTACAGTTGCCTTTAGACTTGCACTTTGACGGCAGCATGTATTTTGACTTCCATGCTTTTTGGGTAAAAATTGCCAGGATCAGGGGGTCGAGCTGGGGTGTGGGGGTGTGGGGTGCAAAGGAGAACTGGAAAGAGAACAGCAAAGGCCGTTATGTGCAATTCCTTCAGAACACAGCTCGAGAAAGAAACCTGGTTTCCACAAAGACGGGAGGGGACAGGCATAGTAGCTTAGATTATTAAAAGAAAGAAGATGCATACAAATGAGGATGAGAGAAGAGACAGCAGAAAGAAAAAAAAGACACAATCATGAGAGGCCCCACACAATCGCATTTCTTCTTGTTATTTTTGGAAATATTTATAACTTTTTAAAGCCAGTAACTCAAGGGAATGTAGTGGAACCTCGTCTCCTTAGAAAACTAGACCTGAAGAAACTGATGGTTTTTTTTTTTTTCTTTTGAAGAAGATATTTTGTGTTTCCTTAAATGGAAAGTTTCAACGTTACATCTTATTTTAGAATCTCTAACTTTATCCTCTTTCTTTCTTCCCTTTTTTAAAATTAGAACTGTTGGCTAATTTGTGAATTTTTTCTTTTTTTTTTTTAATCTCTGGAACATTTAGCTGGACCTTTTCAGTCAAATGCTAGCGGCAGTGATTCCACAGGCAAAGGACTGGAGCTGGGGCTCCGTGTGAGGCTTAGTGCCGTGAGGCTTAGTGCTGCAAATGGATGAACTTTTGAAGAGTAGGGGGGTGGGAGACAAAGCTTTTTTGAGTGTAGGAAAAGTTAAAAATGACAAGAAGACAAGAGTTGCCACCTGCTGGAGGATGGGAAGAATGACATTTGACACTATTTGCGAAAGCAAAGCTAAGTTTGTTAGTCAAAGTAATGAATTTCCGCGTGCCGTGCACTGTCAGTTAAAAAACAAAAAAGTTGCAAAGGTGTGCTATTATTTCAGCATGACAGCTTTTAGGTAATGCAGGAAATGCATGGGGGAAGTAAAATAGAAGCGTCCTCCCTAACTCACTTGCACCCCAGACACTTGGGGAAGACGATGAACATTGCTTTATCTCCTTTCAAACACCAGCCACTTTCCTTCAACATGCATTTCTCACTTTCACTGCTCCAACTTTGAAAATGGTGATGGAGGGTTTCTTCTATGCCGAGTCATTGCTTCCAGATTCGCTTTCTGCTTATGTAACATGGCCAAATGCATGAAGCTCACTTAAGCTTAATATCAAGAGCACTGAACTGAGTTAGCTGGATAATCTGTTTGTCTACCAGCTAGCAATGTAACCATAATCCAGGAGCTTTATTTCGTTGGGTGTTGGTATTTTAAGCTGTAAAATTATAAATGCTATGGAGGTTGGGCTGCAGAATCTCAATGATCTCGAAGGTCCTTTCTAGCTCCTGAATTCTGTGAATCTATAGGCATTCCAAACTTATGTTGCACTTATAACATGAATATTCAAGCAAAAGCTCATCATTGCTGCTACTGAATGCAGCAAAACTGTATCTAATGGCCTGATTAATCAGCCATAACCATCTTCTTTGCCAATGAAGGGAAAAACTGTTTTCCTCCTTCACATATTGTGGAGAAAGAGCCAGCTCTTTAAACTAGATTTCTCTGATGCTGTTTCTGTTGCAGTAGCTGACATACCAACATTCCCAGAGCAGGAAAGATAGGAAATGGCTTTAAACATCACAGTGTTCGAACAGCCAATAACCTCTAACACAAGTGGAAACTGAGGTAAAGGGATTCAATTATACTTGAATAGTTGGTACATGGCCAAAATGGTTGAGATCATTTAATTGGCAGATTCTCTCTTATCTGAAACAAATCCATCCTCCTTTCTGCAGCTCTAAATCCTGCATAGCAACAGAGCAGGGTGTCCCCTCCTCTCTAAGAACTCTTCTGCCCATCAGCCTAGAGTGAATCTTTTCGTCTGAAAACCTTAGTGTTTAATGTTGGAAAATCCCACTTGGTAAGTGACACAGACATCATTTCATTCACTTATTCACTCAACAAATGCCTAATGAGTATGTTTTCAATGTCTTGTAATCTTCCAGGTGGAATAGAAGAATTAAGACCCCATCCTCAAGAAGTCTATGTTTTAGGGGAAGGAGAGGAGAAAGATAAACAGCCTGAAAAAGGACGTCCATTGGTAATACATGCCAGGGTAGAACATCAAAACAGGTGGTAAAATCATGATCTGGTTGGTTTGGAATTGAGGAAAGGCGACCTCTAAACTGAAATTGAAGCAGTGGAGAGATGGCTGTGGGAAGGTCAGGGCAAGAATGCTCAGAAAACAGATTGGAACTGAAGGGGGAAATCAAGGAAGGGAGAGGTGGGCTGGAGTCAGACTAATAAAGGGGTCAGCAATGGCAAGATGAAGGAGACAGGCACACAAAATGCAGATGAGGAGCACAGTCCAGATCATGCCCAGAAAGGAGTTAATTCAAAGCATTGTGGGAGACCACTTTAGGGAAAAAGTTTAGTTATCTTTTCATGTAAATCAGTCTCTCCTAGTTCCAAGGTTTAGTATCTATTTATCTATCTAACTACCTATCTATCTACCTAATATATTTTATATATTAATGTGCATATTTTATACTATATACTATAATATGTATTTTTTATACTATATACTATAATATGTATTTTTTAAGTTCTTACAATTCCTAGGTCAACTCTATACACATAAAGGTTTTTTTTTACATAAAGTTACTGATTGTTCATCTGATCGGGTAGTATATGAAATCCTAAGCTAGCTAGTGTAGCAGACCACATAATGAGGATCGAGGCCTAACTGACCTTCTCTGGCAGCACAAAGGAAAACACAGCTTGAGCTGTGCTTCTTTGGCAATGGCAGTATGCAGGCTTCCAGCACATTGCAAGCACCAGGGCAGAGTCAGCAGAGCTGAGACAGGTTGTTTACCTGGTTATATACTATAGGTAACAGGAGGTAGATGCATCTTCTGCTACCCTAATTACTTGCCTCCCCTATCTAAATAAATACCAAATGCTTATGGCTCTTTGTCCACCAGAGGCAAGAGACCCCTGGCCCCGCTTTGAAAATTATCTCCGTCTCTTGTCTTTGATCTCCATTTGCCCTCAGGTTAGGCATTCCTAGCGGGCTGGTTTCCTACAAGCTGGGGTTTGCAGCAGAGGTTCCCTCTGTCCTGTCGGAGACTTTGACACTTGGACTATTGCCAGTATTGCCAAGAGGAGTGACAGCCCTTCTGCCAAGAGGAGCAGCCCCTGGTGAAAGCCGGAAGCACCTACGTCCACTCCTTCACCCAAAAGCCAGTCACCTAACTTTGCAGAGAGGTTTTCCTGGTCTTTGCGTGCATTTGTCACATGGCTCTAAGTGAAACTTGGAAACAGGTAAATCTCTAAGGATTCCTGGTTTTCGTGCTCAGAAGGGGATCTGCGAATAAAACAGCAGCCTAACTATCAAGGGGGAGGTTAATTCTGAGAGGTTATTTGGTCCTTTTGCTTTGGATACAAGCCCCAGTTTTGCATGCTTTTCTTTCACCTGGAGGGTGATCTGTAATTACAGACTGAAGAGGAGGCACTAGGGTAGATGAAGAGGTTGCTATGTGTTGTGAAAACCAGATTGTCTCTAATATTAGCGAGAGTAATCTGGTTTTTCACCCTGTGCTCTAGAAAAGACAAACCCTGTGAAAATGCCCAAAGTGGGGTGCTCCTTCTACACTGCTGCTAGTGGTATGGGGGGTCCTCTCACTAAGATACCCCAGGAGAAATCTGTGCCCTGGGAACTCAGACAGAAGTCAGGACTGTGGCAAGCCTACTAGATAACTGGCATTAAGCAACAGGTGTGGATTCAGAGCGGGGAGCGGGAGATTAAAAGCCCAGGAAGAGTACATGGAGAAGGAAGAGGAGGAGAAGGGGGTAGCACCTTAGGGAGAGGAAAGAGGAGTTGAATTTTCAGGAGATCAGCAAACAAAACTGAGAGCTGAGGAGAAAGGCTAGGAAAAGAAAGGAAGAGGTTCCTTGCACCAGTTTCCACATATGGATGCAAATCAGGGTCACCTGGAGGCTTTGCTTCAAAATGCAGATCCCCAGGCCCTTCTGCAGAGCTATTTCTTCGCAAATCTGGGGTGTGAAGAGGTCTTCCGCAGGAATGTAACAAACATCCAAATGAGAAGCTCTCCCCAGCTGACTATCTGTAGTCAGATTTGAGGGCCTTGAGCTGCCTGCAGAGAGGAATGCTGTGACCCAGCGGGCAGAAACATGGCTGCTACCACCGCAGGCCCCTCGCTTCGATGGCCATCGTCAAGAATCTAGGAGATCACCTACTTCCTATCTCCAAGTGTGGCCTACAAGGGAAGAAGGTGGCCTTCTCCTCTCCATCCACACTGGCCAGGAAATAGCCTGGCAGGGCTCTAGGATCGCAAGGCGGCTCTGGTTGGTGGCCTGGATTGGCACGCAGCGGTAGGGGAATCTCTCACATGTAGAGGAGCTAGTGGTTTTGAAAACCCGCGCAAGGCAGCCCTGGCACCCACTCCTCTTCCCTGATGCGCATTTCCGATCGCCACGGCAACACAAGAAGGGCGGAGCAGCCTCTGCGCCTGGCCCGGCTATCGGGCTAGCGCGTGGGCCGCGCCGTCTCCGTCAGGCCCCTCCCTGCGGGTGCTGGGGGCGGGAGCTGGCCCTGTCGGGGGCGCAGCCACCTAGCCAAGGCAACAGTAGGCTCTGGCGATGAAGTCTGGGGCCTAAGGAAGAGAGAGTTACTATGACAATGGTACACAGGTTCACTAGTTTCAGGGAAGTGGCAGTGAGCAGTGTGAACTGCAAAAGGGATCATCTCCCAATTCCAAGACGACGCATGCACACACTCACGGGTCTATTTTCAGGCCACGTAAAATGAAGGACTAGGAAAGCCATTATATTACTTCGTTTTACTCGCTGGGCATTTTATTGGCAGTGACCTATACTGAGTTAAATCAAACTAAATCAAGTGGTCCAACTAATAAAATCCTAGTGTAGAGTGGAAGAGAATTAAGCATGCTTATAAGATGGCAATTAATTTGCTCTTTAGGGAAAAAAAGTGTTGAAGTGATTCTGTGAAATTTTGCATAGACTTCAAATGTCTCAAACCTCATTTTAAACAATGCAAGTACGTTTAAAATGATAGTTTGTTTTGTTGTTGCTTTCTCAACATAAGGGATACTCTTTTCAGAAACTCACACACTTAAAAAAAATAAAATTCAGAGTACCTGCAGAAGTGATATAGTTTTCCATAGAGCATAGATTACCTTCTATGCCAGAGCTACCTGTACAAAACATGTTAGCAGGAATAGGGTAGTGGTGAAGTGTAATCACAGTAAAGACTAACTTACAAGTTTATTTCCCACCACAGCTGATACAGCATTTTATCATCCATCAGAGTCTATGAATGTATGCATATACACATTTGCAAAAATGAGACCCTGCCACAATTAACTGCACTTCAAATATATAGCTTTCTGATATATTAGAACACACAGAGATATTATAGAAACACTTGATAATCTACCAAATAAGTAGGGAGGCAGGTTATGAAGTTTTTCCATGTTATGCCTGTGATAAACTTTTCTTATAATGATTATGTCATATTTTATATGTGGGCATGTCAGAGAAACAACCATGTCAAATTTATATTGATATATCTGTGTCATCTAGCACATTAAAAAGACAACTGAATAAATCTTTGAGGGAATGAATGTGTGAATCTTTGAGGGAGTGAATGGTAGTGTTGCTGGTGAAGGGGAATATCTGGGTGTGTTTTTCAGTGTCCATCCTTTGAAGGCACCACCTTCCTGATGAATAAATTGGAAACATTTTGGGTCTAGACTCAAGCAAATTTGCTCTTAAAAAAATAAGAAACACAGTATAAGGCACCTGAATATGGGCAATGTATCAGTTAACATTAAGCAAGTAGTATGATTCATTTTACAAAAGTGATAATCGTACTGTAGTTTTTCTTAGAAAGGCTTTTCAAGAGGTACACACTAAATGTTTCAGAATCTGACATGACATATGTGCTTTACTTTAAAACACTCAAAGATGATGACAAGGTAGCGAGATCCTAATAAAGTCAGGTCTCTTCATGTCGCACTTGATAGGAATGAAGTGAAATGGAGAGCTGTTGCCCCCATGACAGTCTTCTGTAGATGATTTTAAATGTTCTGCTTGTGCCTCACTTCACTGCTTTGTGAGGCAAGGGGCTGCATCATGTTCTAGAGAAGACAAGCCATTGTTCAATCCTAAAGTCATGTTCCAGGAGTCAAAAAAGAGTCATCGGGGTGGGAAGAACTCTCACACATCTTCGCTTTGCTGAAAACTGTACTTATATCAGCAAAGAGAGGGGAGTGCTGCATGTATTTATTCACAGCCTTAGAAAATGACAAAAACAATGAAAGAAACCTCACAGCTGTAGAATGCAGCTTTGAATCCAACTCTGTATTCATCATCTTATGTTTACTTTCTTAAAATTTGTGCTGTAAGACCATTCATATAACTTTACAGGTGAAGAAACTTTGGTCCTGATAGTTAACAAATCATTGAGTTGCTTATAAATATTAAATGGATAAAAAATATTGTACAAGATAAAAGTATTCACTAAATGTCAGAGTTGGAAGAATATTCTCTGATATTCTGATTATTGCTTTATAATATGTAATTCCTCTCTTATCTCCCAAAATAGTCACAGGAAAAACCTTGCTTCATTTCCTACCAGCAGGCCAGAGATAGAGATATTCATTGCTGCAGAAGGGCCTGATTCTTGAGTTGTTAATGTCTTTACATAGAACATAAAATATATATTTCTGGAGGACTTTTTTGAATATGTCACTTTAACCTTCCTGACACACTGCAGTTAGGTGGGTGGTAAATTCCATCTAGTTTACTTTATAGTTGGTAGCTAATCTCTCTCTCTCTCTCTCTCTCTCATTCTCTCTCTCTCTCTCTTTCTCTCTTTCTCTCTATTTCTTTCTCTCTCTCCCTCCTTCCCTCCATCCCACTTCCTTTCTTTTCCCCCTCCCTCCCTTACTTCCTTTCTCTTTTGGTGCTAGGGTTCAAACCCAAGATCTTATGAATGCTAGGCAAGAACTCTACCACTGAGATATATTTCCAGCCCTTTTTTTTTTTTTGAGACAGGGTCTTTTTAAGTTCCCAGTCCTCAATCTTATGATCCTCCCAGCTCCTAGGTATATGCCACCATGCTTGGCTAGGAATTCTTATTGAAGATAGGATGATCTGCTAGTCAGTAATAGATTGTCAATGAAAACTGGAATTGGAGAGACTCAGGCACAATCTCACTTTATTCATATCACTGACATCACAAGACATTCTTTTCCTTCTTCACCTATTTGAGATTTTTTAAAAAAGCAAATCATCAAAGCAAACAGTAGTTTTCTCTCTATGTTGGTTGTATAATGTCTTGAGTAGTATATCTATCTGGATCTCAAAATGAGCTCAAAAACCTTTGCAAAGTTCATAACAATAGGAAGCTTTATAGTTCATCATATTATGTAAGGAAATAAACCCTTTTGAACCCAAAGAGATGAGCCAGTTTGGCAATGTGCCAGTCTCATTTTGTCAAACAATCATTTACATGTTTGCAACAAAACCAAAAATAACAATTCAAAAACAAGTTGGTACCCTTCAGCCCTTGTTAAGCATTTATACTGAAAGCAAGCACTGAATTCCCATGAAACAACATTCAAATTGGTAGACATCCTTCAAACACCTATTGTATTGAAATTCAGTACTATAGATGTATTTAAATTCTTTGGGATGACTTCCTGTTACTACAAAAAGCCATATATAACCCCAACCCTAAACAATCCATATGGAGTTACTACTACCTAAGCACAGTTACCCTATAGAAAGGAATTCAAAATGACCATTTGAGTGGACAGAACTTCAACCAGGCCAGGCTCCCACATGTGATAGGGTTTGGGAAAGGATGCGATTCACACTTTGACAACAGTTCTTAAAGCATAATGATGAACCCCTACATCCTGTCTTCCTTTAATCATCAGTTATAAACTATTCAATCAAACATACCCATAACATCTTGTAGGATATTCTGACAGTGCCCCAGTTGACCGTCTAGTATCACGTGCTGCTCCTCCACAAAAGAAAAGGTAGACAGACAATTACCTTCTTGTGGGGATTATATTTTTTGTCTGCATTGCTCTATGGGCTAGGAAAGAACACTTGGCTATCCAAAAGCCCTATTTAAAAATTTCACTTCAAGATAAAGTCCAATCTGATTTAGATCTTTTATTTAAAAATTTACTTACAGTCCATAAGCCATGGGCAAAATTAGAAAACCTCCTACTACTTAAGTAGGTTCTAAAGCTGCCTTGGAGAAGCCGTCAGCATATTTGTATTTAGTGTTCTCTTCCTTTTCCAACCTTTATTTAGTATTTATAAATTTACATGAATATTACAGCTCAAAAAGATTTTTAGGTATCCACAAGAGAATGCTTCATAGAGGAAATTAAGATCCCATGTATTTTATAACTGTTATAACTTAGTACAGTCAGTGAAACACAGTAAGTAGCTACTATATGATTGCTAGTAGACAGGTGTATCTATAAATAGATAGGTATGTGGGTGAATGGGTGAAAGGTCTAAGGTGAGCATGGGGAGACATTTATAAATGAGGAGGGACTTAATGGGTATCACAATCAGAAGGACAATGTAGTCCACAAATTATGGGAATAAGCATTATTTACTTGGAGGATGCTGAGAAAAACACCTGCGTAAAGCAGAAGACACTAGGAAGGAGCAGGTGATAGACCTGGACTGCACCATGAAGCTGACCATCATGACTCCCCTGACTTCACCGGGTCATGTTGGGTTGGTGGTGGAAGTGCAGGCAGGGTTTGAGGAACTTATTCATGAATCCAGACTCCCACGGACAGAATGAGATTTCTGAATATGTATGGTCATCCTTTTCTGTTCTGTTCCTTTTCTACACAAATGTCAACAGATGGTAGAAGGGGGCCAAGCGGAGCAGGCATCCACAAGAGTGTGGCCCCTCTCCTCTCTTTCGGGGTCTACTCTGGAGGAAAGAACCTCATCCAAAAGGAAGACAATCATGGGTCAAGTCAGGGCCCTGTAGAACCAAAAGGTTTCACTAGTCTCCGGGTTTCTTAGTTACCCTATAAAGGCAATGCAGAAAGGTAGACAAAAGCCCATTACGTCATCCTTACAGGCACACGAAGCAAGTAGCTTAGGGTTTCTGTGCCTTGGTTTCCTTTCCTATCCTGGGAAAATGATAAGATCTCATAGGATTTTGAGAAATAAATAAAATTAAAGTATTAAATTTCTTTAAGTTCTTGGCTGACATAATCACTGTATAGAATACTTTGTTGGAGATGCTGAGGTTGCTGGTGATTATTACGATGAATGAGAAGGAGCGTGGGTTCTTTAAGGAAGCACATCTTGTGTTCAGAATCCACCTTCCCGTCCCTTCACACCCTATCACACGCGCACAGTATTCTAGGCATCTGACAGTGTCCTGAACATAGATTTGCTGTGGCCACAGGGCTTCGCCAGCACTTCCCCTCCACGGGCACTGCCCATCTCACGGAGCTCCAAGTAGCAGCTATTACTCATCACTCAGGGAAGCTCAACTGACATCTTCTCCAGGAAGCCTTGCCTAGCCTTACATAAGACAGGTCCTTTCCCTTAATTTCTCTCTTCCCCATGGTTCTAATTCTCCCTAAATTTATGATACAACAAATAATTTTGTTAGTTTACAAGCCTACTTCCTCTTGTTCACTACTGTGTTATCAGACCTACAATTACTTAGGCCCACTTTTATGCTGTGCTCGATAGATCATTGTTGGCTATCAACTGCCTAGATAATTAACTGGTGGGACCAGGATTCCAAAGCATATACAGTGTCATGTGTCAAGGAGAAAACATCTCATGCAAGCTTCACACAGAAGGACAGTACTACAATTTAATGCAGGATGTCTCTCTCCCTCCCTCCTCTCCCTCCTCCTTCCCTTCTTCCCTCCATCTCTCTCTCCTTTTCTGTTCAAGCTTCAGGTGAAAGGTAAACCAAGGGGAAGGGTTTGGATCTTGCAACCAGTTTCCTTCACTTAAATGAATGTTAAAAGCTGAGAAAAGCTGTGAGTCTTTTACTTGCCCCATATGTGAATTCAACCTCCCCTACATGGAATAATCTTGCATTGTTGAAATATTACTCCTTTTCTCTCTACTTTTCCTTCCTGCTTTCCATGATTACTGCTAGAGTAGGAAATGAAGAAAATTGACCAAGCTATGGGACATTTTGTATTTCTTGCAAGTTTAGACCTATGGCCTTACAACTGTTAGGTGCTTACTAAATTCTGCTGGTCCTATTAAGTCTACAAAATCCTAAAGTATACTCAGGAACACGCACATGTTCTAATGACACTTAAATTGTGGAGTCTATCTTTAAACCTTCAGAAAGCCAAAGGCCAGTTCAGCAATGGTTGAGAAATGTAAAGGGTCAGTTTAAACAGGCACTGCCTGCTTTTATTTCTTTAAATTGCTCTAACATCTAAATTTTACCTTCTATTCAAGTACAATTTTTTTAATATTTATGTACTGTTATTTTAATTTTAAATTTCTATCTTTATAGGCAAAGGACAATTGAGCAGAAAAATGTTATCCCTTCTCTCTGCAGTTATTCATGCTGTGAAGCAACCTGTTTTACTGTCTAAACCTGTGTTTGTTCTGTTTCAATTGTGCAGAAGGAAACAGTTTTGGCACCTTTAAAAATCAAAGATCTATCACTCAACAGGAGAACATAGCAGTGCTCGGGAAGAAAAATATGAGGAACAGCAAAAAGCTACAGTACTTCTAAAGTCATAACAGGTTTATGAATCACCTGAGGATCTCGCAAAAATGTAGATTCTATTCGCTATGCATTGAGTGGGACCTGAGATTCAGCGTTTCTGACAAGTTCGAGGTAATACCAGTAGGCTGGTTCTCGGTGTTTGTAGATTATACTGTTGAGTGTTTGAGAAATAAAAATCATTTGAGAGCTTTTAGTATTTACAGTTGCAGGGACATACAGACACAACTGCCATAATTAATCTACCAAACTGACCATAAATTCTTTGCCTTCCATCAATACATAAAGCTTATTTCTCCACTGCTTGAGTCCAGTAAACCACATGATTACCTGTGGTTAACAAACAACAGCAGTACACTAGATGATGCCTCCTGAAGTACATGCATACTGAGACTTCTGTCTTGCTGTTGTTGGGACCCTGCCATCACTCCAGCACTACAGGCTTCTGCAGGGGATGAGACATACTGGGAAGAGCACTGAGGTGCCCCAGGCAATGACAGAGGGAGTCAAACAGCCAGGGGATTCAGCAGTGGTCCACAGCTGGCACTGCCATGAGTGGGGCCATCCTGGATTATCCCATCCTGGGTAATTCTCCAACTGATAACAAACATTTGAGTCAACACTGAAGATATCAATCAACCTGCTCCATATAGAAGTTGCCCTCAGCTAACACATGCAAACAGATACTAAATAAATTGATAGCTGTGTTCATGACTGCACACTGGGTGTTGCTATTGTTTGAATAGAGAGTTTCAAGGAGAAGGAGCTAAGCTAGTGGTAAAAGATCCTTGTGCTGATGATGTCCCTTCTTATCTTCAATCTACATTATATATTTGTATTCTTACATAGTAGAAATTGCAAGAGAATTTAAACTTTTTCTAATCTTAAAATTAAATTTATTTTCCTTTTGCTTTGCTATGCTGTTCTGCTTAGAGGTTAAATCACTCATGAATTGAGCCAGGTTGCAAATAGCAGAATATCTTTGTCTTTAATATAGAGGCAGAAATTTCAAAAATTCTTTTCACTAAGTTACTAGGTGTCTCATATGCTTCTGTTGAAATATAAACATAGAGTTACCTTCTGAAGGACATGATCTCCAGCCATCACCTTGTCTCACATCTGAGAAGGGAACATAAGGTCTGTCCACTAAGGAATAATATTATGCTGACAAGCAATGCCAATGTCAAACCTTTTGGGGGAAGGATACACTCAACATTAGCCAATGTTTGACACAGAGCCCTTAGGCAGACAGTGGCATTGCTGCACACTTTCCCTGCAGGGTTATTACCATCAGCCCGTCCCCCCAAAGGCAATCTCTGACCACCTGGGTGCACTTTCCAAATCGATCAATCTCAAGCATATTTTTCTCTTTTTCACAGACATGTGAAATGCATAGCAACAGCAGTCTCCTGGCCCTGTTTTATACCAGGGGCTCCTTACTATAGCCTGGGTCAGGGTTTCCTAGTTTTATTAAACTGATCCTTTAGTGGAGGTAGTCTACTTTGTCTGCCTCTTCTTGTTCTTCCATACTGAGAATCATCATATTGAAAGAGGCTTTGCATTTATGTGTGCCATTCCACAAACTGAATGCAGCCTGTAGTACTGCTTGTTTAATAGGAGAACCAGGATTTTTAAAAATTAGAATGCCTTTAGTCAAAACAAGTAATTCATAGGTAATGCAGGCTTTACCACACCGTATCATCCAGCTGCTTCCCACAGCCACATTACCTTACTAAATTGTAAAGACTTCTGATTGTGCATCTGCTGTCACCTAATCTTTCATGCTAAGAACTTGCATCTGGGGCCACCACTATCACCACCAAGCGTACCCCAGAGAATCCTCCATCTGCATGGCCAGATGTCACATCTGTCCAGTCAAGATCTTCAACAGCTTACCCCTTCGTTCCAAATGTCAGAATTTACTTTCACATTTTATGCTTTCTTCCACCTTTTCTATCCTCAAGGAACTCATTTTACTAAAATCATCTTAAATTATTGCTAAGAAAAAGTATTGTGTATAAGATTGTTAGTCCCACTGCCAAATTACCATTGCCTGTCCCTCCCTGTGCTCCTCATCTGTAATGTTGATCTGTTCGTCCCCACACAACATCTCACTTCAACAGATGGTGTAGACTCCCAACTGCTCTCTTTGCTTCTAATATCCTTTTCCTTGCCCTTTATCCTCAAGAGCAGCATGTAGGTTAAAAGTCTTCCCAACTGAGCTCTAAGACTAACACTCCAGTCTTACTGCCCTCCTGTTCTTCGTACCTCCATGCTGCACACACTCAACACATCTCAGAGCATGCAACAACTTTTAACAGACTTTGCCCACTGACTGCAGTGCCCTTTTCTCTCTGTGCCCATCTGGTCAGCTCCTCTCCTTTTCCTCCCAGCTTCTCTGCCTTGCCTCGCTCACTTAGCTGGAGAAATCACTGGGAACACAGGTCTTGTTTATAGCTCTGTTGTAGCATGAATCACATTTCTTTGTTACTCATCCCCTCCACTCCAGATCTGAGAATGCTGATGGCAGGGAATGTATTTCATTTAACTTTGCATCTCATCAGCAGAAACTCCATTTGACTTAAAACAACTTACAAAAACACACAAATGTAGCAATAGACAGGTATGGTAAATAATTAAAAGCCATTCTCAAGGTGCCTGTGGGAAATTAAGAAGTGGTTCCTGAGAATGGGAGAGAGTTTGAAAGAAGAGACAAAGGCATCCATCTGGGTAGACTAATTTATCACAGAAGACTCATTGCTTATGGATGGTGCAGGGTTTCCCAAACAAAATAGATCTGCACAAAAAGAGGTCACACATAAGCATTACATGTGGCTAGAATGACTAGGTTAGATTAACTGATATCAGTTAGAAGAATGACAGTTGTTCGGCTATCCGTATAATTGCTTGGGACCTGACAAACAACAGGCTCCCCTACCAGTATCATGTATGAGATTGCCAGTCTCACTACCACATCAGTCCAAACTACCATGGCCTGTCCCAATGGTAGTTCTGCCCTAGTTTCTTAAATTTGAACCTTGGAAACACTTCTAATGTGGTGCCATGATTTGGTTCTGGAGGGTCCCCTAAAGGCCCATGTGTTTGAGGCATTTTCCTTGACTGGTGATAGGAAATTTAATAAAAGGTGGATCCTAGTTAGAGGTCTTCTGGTCATGGGGCTGCCTTTAGGGAAATTACTGGACACTGTTCTTTCATTTTTTTTTTTTCTATTTCTGACTATGTGGTTAATGCCTCTGCCATTCCACGTGCTGCTTACCATGCAATGCTGTCTTACCACAGTCCCAACAGCCAAGGGAAAATTGGCATGAACTGAAACCAGAACCAAGAGACCAAATGAACCTTTGTGTTCTTAAATTGGTTTATTTAAGGTATCTGTTATGGTTACAACAAGTTAAGATCTATGGTGGTAACCAAATTTAATGTCAAAGGCACTTATAGATGGCAATTAAATAAATGCTTTCAAAACTGTACTGGCACACTGGTTTCCTATATAACCCAATGAAGTGGAGGAAACCATGAAAAATGCAGCTTCTTATGATCAAGATAAATAGTGGACTTTGAATCTCAAAGTAAGGAAGAGAGTCTTATGCACCTCATGAATCTATGTGAAAACTCTCATCCACACAGCGCATCTTGAGTAACACTGGATTAAGACGGGTTCGAACATTACCTCGTTTGTGAAAATAATTTGCCTGGGAAGCTGCTTCATCAGAGGCAGGAATTAAATGTTCATGAGCAACCAGAAGGAGCCTCAAAGGCCCCAAGTCCCAAAACTCTTTCTGAAACAGGAATTGACTACCCAGGATTGAGTGAGGAAATTCTTGGCAGGAAGAAGACTGGTTTCTAGGTACAGGGAACAGCCTCAGGCAGACAGCTCAGGCAGCGTCACAGCCAGTTAAAGGAGAGGGAACCAAAGGGCAGTTTAACGTGTGGTGTGCTGGGACAGCTCCTGGAGCAGGGGAAGCAGCAAAAGAGCTATTGAGGATGAAACCTGTACGGTCTTTCAGGAGAATAATTTGCATTATGTATTGAAAGTCTTTTAAAAAGTCCTCACCTTCTAAATACTTCTTTCAGGTCTAGAATTAAAGTTTACGGATATAATTGCCCAATAGTGCAAAGGTACATGTAGGAGGATACTGTCACAGCATATCTTGTAGTGACTAAAAAGCAGTAACTCATTACTGAAGAAGAGGTACAAACTCTAAGAGAATATATGCCTACCCCAAATTGAGTGTTTGTCTCTGTTTGGTTGGATGTTAGTTTACTTACTCTTCATTGAAGATTATATATTTCAATTTGTTTTTCTCTATTTTGCATTTATTTATGATAACATTGCCCATGAGAAATATCATGTACCATAGTACCAGGTGGGCAATGATAAGAAAACTGAGGAATCATGTAAGCCAACTTTGATAAATCATAGATTTTCAAAACAGGCAGCACTAATGTACCTGAAAGCCATTTCCCCTCACCCTCACTTATTCCTACTGTCCCAACCCTTCCAGAATTATAAATGTGAAAGAGTAACATGTTGGGCTGGCCCATTAGATCACTCAACCTGTAACTCTGCCTACTTCGGAAGCCTGAAATCAGCCTTATGACAAATGTTAGAATACTGTTATCTCCTACAGTTGACAGGGAACGAAGCCAACTAGAAGATCCCCAAAGTGAGCATCTGTGATGCTCTATACCTCCTACCGCACTGACTATAAAGCCACACTTTAACCAGGGAGTGATGTTGCATACCTGGAATCTCAGCACCAGGGAAGTCTGAGGCAGGAGGGTCACAAATTAGATCCCAGCCTGGGCAACTTAGTGACTTAATCAGATACTGTCTGAAAATTAAAAAAAAAAAAAATAAGAGCTGGGGCTATAACTCAGTGCAAAGTTGTCCTGGTGTCAATCTCATGTGTTGGGGTAGGGGACACTATAGAGTCCTGGCAGAGCTTACACAGAGCTTATGTTCTTTGCACTGCACACCTAGTAGGAGGTACAAGACATGATTCAGAAAGTTTGTTTTATTTTGATCTAATTCTACCACCAAGGATAGGCAATCACTTCCCATTTCTGTCCCTTCAATTCTTCAATTACAAAACTAGGGAATCAATGATGCCTTAGTCTCTATCGCAGGTCAGCATTTGTCAGTGCTTCAATAGACTATCTCCAAATTTAATGAGTTTTCTAGGACTAATGGTTAAATGCAGATTTGATTCAGTGAGTCTAGGGATGGCCTGAAATTCTGCATTTATTACATGTTTTGATGTGACTGGTCTGTGGCATCTACTTTTGCATCACAAGACTCTAACATACACGATCTCATTAATTCTCTCCAGGCAGCATTACAGTAGCCATCCTTAGCCAGATTTCACTGACAAAGAAGTGTCTTATATGCCGTTGCATGGATAAAAGTAGCAGAACAGGGACCCCAGCAGAGCTATTTTTACTCTTGACTATTTCAAAATAATGTCCCTTTCAGTTCTAAAATATTCTGGTTAGAAATGTCTGCTACACTCACATGAAGTAAACTGGATTGATGAAGATGAAGTATTACCACAGATCGGAAGGATGAGGGATCGCTTTCCACAAAGAGGCTGGAGACTGAGGTTTCATAGAAATGATATCAGCCTTACAGGCGAGCCAGACTGAAGAGAAGCAAAAATGGACAAAATATAAAGCAGCGGTTATGTCCAACATACTGTATGATGCTCAGAGCACAAGCCAGCAGCAAGGACTGTGTGGAGGGACGCAGGAGAGCAGGCCAACCTCCAGGAACTGGCACTTCTTTGGTTTATACCATTACTCACATTATTCATTAAACACAGCATGTACTTTCTTATTATCTGTATTACCGCCTTATTTTAGGAGGTGCATGCCGTCTGAAAAGAATGACTATCCCTTTCTAATGTGCTTGTCCTAAGCAGACCTCCTGGGAGAAATCTTCATGCCCATGCCCTTCTGCCCTACATGCATCTGTGGAGACACCCTATAAAATGCCAGCTGTAGGGTGTATGCCCACAGGAACAATGAGGTTAATTCTCCCCTTTTGAAATTGTGGCTCCCACCCTCCCTCAATCCCTCTAAGTGTTTCCTTTGAAAGAAAAGCCATGGTTTACTGCTAGTAAAAATGAAAGACAACAGCACAAAGCTCCAAGTTCAGGCTAGTGCTATTGATGACAGAACATTAAAATTGCCACTCAAATTTCTCTCTCCTTGAACACTGACAAAGACTACTAATGCAGACTAGTCTTTAGGAGGCAGGTTTATCTCAGATTTTTTGCGCTGACTTCCCTCCATTTACAATTTTGAATAAAATGAATAAACAAGGGGTGGTGCTCATTTGAGTTGAAAAAGAAGTAACAACATACCCCTCAAAATTGGATGTGATCTTCCCACCTCCATCTTGTATCACAACACGGAGCACCAAGAAAATACAAGAGGCATTACTAGTAAAAGTTAGTTTATAAAGTATAGGAGAGAAGGCTCTAATGCCCCTGCCCCTCAGAAATTCACTTCTAGCTCCATGCAATCACATCAAACTAACTCCATGAGCTTTTCTCTTCTTCCTCCTTTAGTTCCTGATTGTGCCCTGGCAATTAGTATCATACTTCATATGCACCTCCCAGTTTCCTCTCATTGACTGAATTTTAAAGACTCTTACACTTTCTGACACCAGTTTGGAGACCTGACTTCAGTTCCTAATCACATATTGGCATGATGTTTTGATAAATATAAATATACATACTTGCCAGGCAGGTGCTTGTACTACTGAGCTCTATCCCTGGCCCTGAAGTAGATTCTTGATGCTCAACTTTTAAAATTACTGCTGTAGCAGCTCAAGATAATGTGCCCAAGCTCCTTCCCCATAAAAACACGCAAAGGGTCAATGATGTTTCCAAAGCATGTAGAATATTCTCACTAGATATCCAACACTGAACATGAAGACTGCCAACAGAAATGTACAGTTAGACTGGAGGAAGAGATTAAACAAATGTACACATTAACCATGATATAACGTGATGTTCAGGTGTTCAGATATTCTCCTAAGACAGGTCAAGAGACATGAGAGAACAGGCAGAAAGAGAGAATTTAGGTGAGTCTTTCTCTTCTATGCCTTTTTAGTATGTTGGACACTTAAGAGGAATGAAATTAAAACTCGTGAAAAACAGTCACATCAACTTGCTATGGTGACTCAAAAGTTGTCGTTTCTCGATTCAACTTTGCTGAAACACTTGATTCATGTTGTTCTTATTTAACCTAATTTGCATTGATTTAATCAGTGCTGGTATGCTTTAAATGCATAATAAATTGGGATTCTGCAACTTAGATGACTTAGAATAGCTAAATTTCAATAAAGCTCATTTCAATCTGTTAATGTATACGGTTCTGCCAAGGGGTTTAAAACTGTAGAAAAGATGCAACCTGCCACATTAGAGGTGAGAAAGGTTTAAAGATACCATGAAGATGAAATGATTTTGCAGGATAATAATGTGAAAAGTAATACTATATATATTACAGCCTAGAAGCATCTCCTAAGGTTTGAGTAGCACACTTAGAGAAAAACTCACATACAAATGCAGTGAATTTAATTTTATTCTCTTCTTTTCTTGCCAACACTGAAATCTTTTCTGCCTCTCTATACCAGCTCTACAAATCAAGTGACATCCAAAGTGGGACCTCTTCTTGCCATTTGGCAGCCTCTGGCACCACCTTGCCAAACTGCCTGCATTAGGAGGATTTTCTTCTAGCAGTCATGGGGATTGGGTGGCTGGTACTCAGTGCTCACTTAGTGGTTGGGGGCTCTTTACTCTTGTCCGAGCCTGTCCAGCCCCATGCCCCAACCCCTTTGAGTTCATGGCTCAGTCAGCTGGCCTGATGTCAGGAATAATTGTTTTGGCAAGAGGTGAGTCCACTTGGTGGAGAAACTGTTTGTCTGTTAAAGTGTTCTGCAGCATCTTAAAAGTGCCAGGACAAAACCTGCAAGTGTCCAGGGCAGAGCTAGGTTTGAGGTGTGAATGAGGAGAGACAACCACAGTGAGGGGCAACATTGACAGACCATCTGGGCCAGCCACAAGCCGTGTGACCTGAGGCGATCCCCTGGTGTGTCTGGGTCTTAGTTTCATCACATACAGCATGAAAGAGTTGATTTTCTAATGTCTCTTCTCACTCTTAAGACAGTATGTGATGTCTAGAACATTTTATATTTGTGTTCAATTAAATGATGCATCTTAGAGATGACTGACCAGGGCAGGGCTCGGACGAATACAAAATGGGAATGATTCACGCCCTGTTCATATGACTTTTCCTGAAAAGTACCATTAGTCTTTGGTGACTTTAATTCCAAGGGTTGGCTCCTATAGTTTGGGTGTTATGGATGACTCCAGTCAGTGATCTGACCAACATATTCAGTCTAGGAGCACTGCTGAACCCCTCTCATTCCTATCAAAGTGTGTACCATCAATGACTATGCCCCCTTCTATTGAACTCCCTGGAGGAAGCTATGATAGGAATCCAAAGAGAGGAGCCACAGATTCTTCTTTCCACTCCCTTGGGCATCCTTGCCAAGTAAGCAAGCCTGTCCATGTTCACTTTCTTCAGGCTTACTCAGCCATTTTTGAAGATGACCAACAAACAGGTCCCTGACAATGTATTCCAACCATACTAGTTGGAAAGAGAGAGAGAGAGAGAGAGAGAGAGAGAGAGAGAGAGAGAGAGAGAGAGAGAGAGAGAGAGAGAGAGGCAGAGGCAGAGGCAGAGAGAGATATTATTCACTTCGAGGACTCCTATCTTTAAATGATTGGGAAAGAGAAATAATGAAGCAAAGGCTTCTCCTCATAGTTAGAAGTAGCAAAGCTTCCTCAAGCTTCAGCTCTCCATGAGGTGACCTGATGGAGAACTGAAGGCTTCATTTACTATGGTTTAAAGCACCCCTTCCCCACACACCTCTAGCACCTTCTCCGGGTGTGATGTGTAGGACAGGCTTGGCCCTCCGCACGTCCTCCAGCAGAATCTTCATCCATGTGCACGGACCCCACAGATTTCCCAGTGAAGCCCCACGGGATCGCACGCAAATCTCCCTGCACACAGACACCCTTCTCTGCCACCCTGAATCTCACATCACAGGGGCTGGGATGGCTTCCCGAACTGGGTGGGTTTGAAAGTATTCCCCCGTCCACCACGGGAAAAAAGGGCTGGCTCACTGCAGAACTCCAGTGCTTGCACAGGGAGGAAAAAAAATGATAGCCAAGCCCAAATCACTGCCTTCCTGTGTCTTCGCAAGTTGCTTTTGTAAGTAAAGCAAAGGACCAAATGTTGATTTCTCTACAGATTCCTACGTATCTCTTACACGTAGACAGCTTTAAAGGAGGAATGTATATATATCTCCCAAAGGGAAGGGGGAGAGCAGAGAATATTTCAGTTTCCCACTTGGAACTATCTTGTCACCGACGATGCTACCCCTACTTCGCCCACCCCCTTCCCTCTTCTTTTCTGAAATATGGACCAAAAAGCCGAAAGTGTTTTCCATTTCATCAGCGAACATCTATTACTTTAGCGGTTCGGTAAAATGTTGGTTTTATGCCCACCCCTTTTCAATCTGCCCCTGTCTGAGGTGCTGGGGAAGACGCACAATCGTGAGCAGCTTACGACACTCAGTGAGCAGTAGGTGCCGGTACAGCTCGCGCCGCGCACTGCCTGGCAGAGGAAGGAGCCGGGTGCCCTCGCCGCTCCCCACGCCGCCGCCCGCGAGGATGAGCGAGCCCGCTCCCCGCAGCTGCCCGGGGCGCGGATGGCAGGCGGGCTCCGCGGAGTCAAGGGTGGCACCGGGCAGTGGTCATTTCCAATGACGGGCATTCAGCAGACTGGCACATCCTGGGGAGTCGCGAGCCCCGAGTTTGGAGTTTTTTTTTTTTTTTTTTTTTTCCCCCCACAACGTCACAGTCCGAACTGCAGAGGAAAAGGACGGCGGCGGCAGCAAGGCGAAGCCTGGGCTCCTCCGGCTCGTAGTTGGGAAACTTGCGGGTCCTAGAAGTCGTCGCCTCCCCGCCTCGCCCGCCGCCCTTGCAGCCCCGAGCCGACCAGCAAAGTGAGACATTGTGCGCCTGCCAGATCCGCGGGCCGCGGACCCGGGCTGCCTCGGAAACACAGAGGGGTCTTCTCTCGCCCTGCATATAATTAGCCTGCACACAAAGGGAGCAGCTGAATGGAGGTTGTCACTCTCTGGAAAAGGGTGGGTAAGACACTTTTTAATTAAATTCTTTCCCGAAGATTTCTTCCCCTCCCCTTTCTCTGCTGCAGCTTCTAACATGGACCAAATCACCATCTCTTTGATCTTTCCGTGGCTGTGAACTTTCCATGCCGCCCAGCTTTCTGCATGCTTAGAGGTGAACGTGCGGTGCTGGGGGTGGGGGGTTCTTCTTTCTTTCCATATATTTATTTGTTTTTTGCCCTTTTCTCCCCCTCCCCCGCCCCCCTCCCTCGGAATAAAATATGATGTAGATTTCTGACCGAGCGCTTCCAATGGACATTCTCCAGTCTCTCTGGAAAGATTCTCGCTAATGGATTTCCTGCTGCTCGGTCTCTGTCTATACCGGCTGCTGAGGAGGCCCTCGGGGGTGGTCTTGTGTCTGCTGGGGGCCTGCTTTCAGATGCTGCCCGCCGCCCCCAGCGGGTGCCCGCAGCTGTGCCGGTGCGAGGGGCGGCTGCTGTACTGCGAGGCGCTCAACCTCACCGAGGCGCCCCACAACCTGTCCGGCCTGCTGGGCTTGTCCCTGCGCTACAACAGCCTCTCGGAGCTGCGCGCTGGCCAGTTCACGGGGTTAATGCAGCTCACGTGGCTCTATCTGGATCACAATCACATCTGCTCGGTGCAGGGGGACGCCTTTCAGAAACTGCGCCGAGTTAAGGAACTCACGCTGAGTTCCAACCAGATCACCCAACTGGCCAACACCACCTTCCGGCCCATGCCCAACCTGCGCAGCGTGGACCTCTCCTACAACAAGCTGCAGGCGCTCGCGCCCGACCTCTTCCACGGGCTGCGGAAGCTCACCACGCTGCACATGCGGGCCAACGCCATCCAATTCGTGCCCGTGCGCATCTTCCAGGACTGCCGCAGCCTCAAGTTTCTCGACATAGGATACAATCAGCTCAAGAGTCTGGCGCGCAACTCTTTCGCCGGCTTGTTCAAGCTCACCGAGCTGCACCTGGAGCACAACGACTTGGTCAAGGTGAACTTCGCCCACTTCCCGCGCCTCATCTCCCTGCACTCGCTCTGCCTGAGGCGGAACAAGGTGGCCATTGTGGTCAGCTCGCTGAACTGGCTTTGGAACCTGGAGAAAATGGACCTCTCGGGCAACGAGATCGAGTACATGGAGCCTCACGTGTTTGAGACCGTGCCGCACCTGCAGGCCCTGCAGCTGGATTCCAACCGCCTCACCTACATCGAGCCCCGCACCCTCAACTCCTGGAAGTCGCTTACGAGCATTACCCTGGCCGGGAACCTGTGGGACTGTGGGCGCAACGTGTGTGCCCTGGCGTCCTGGCTCAGCAACTTCCAGGGGCGCTACGACGGCAGCTTGCAGTGCGCCAGCCCCGAGTACGCCCAGGGCGAGGACGTCCTGGACGCCGTGTACGCCTTCCACCTGTGCGAGGATGGGGCTGAGCCCACCAGCGGCCACCTCCTCTCGGCTGTCACCAACCGCAGCGACCTGGGAGCCCCTGACAGCTCGGCCACCACGCTCGCGGACCGCGGCGAGGGCCAGCAAGACGGCACGCTCGAGCCCGCCACCGTGGCTCTCCCGGGCGGCGAGCATGTAGAGAATGCCGTGCAGATCCACAAAGTGGTCACCGGCACCATGGCCCTCATCTTCTCCTTCCTCATCGTGGTCCTGGTGCTCTACGTGTCCTGGAAGTGTTTCCCAGCCAGTCTCAGGCAGCTCAGACAGTGCTTTGTCACGCAGCGCAGGAAGCAAAAGCAGAAACAGACCATGCATCAGATGGCTGCCATGTCTGCCCAGGAATACTATGTTGATTACAAACCGAACCACATTGAGGGCGCCCTGGTGATCATCAACGAGTATGGCTCCTGCACCTGCCACCAGCAGCCCGCGAGGGAATGCGAGGTGTGATTGTCCCCGTGGCTCTCAACCCACGCGCTACCAAATACGCCCGGGCAGCCGGGCGGCCGGCAGGCGGACACCAAGCTGGGGTCCCCTGGTCTGTGCTCTGATATGCTCCTTGACTGAAACTGTCCGGGGATCTTTCCCAGAGACCTGACATTTTAGCTTTATTGTGTCTTAAAAACAAAAATGAATAAAACACAACAAACAAAACCCCACCCCACAACCTTCAGGACAGTCTATCTTAAATTTCATATGAGAAATCCTTCCTCCCTTTGAAGATCTGCCCATGTTCAGGAATCTGAGAGTGTAAAAAAGGTACCAATCATTGATTTTTTTTTGTAAACTAAAATGTTTAAAATAAAATAGCATTTACAGTTTGTACAGACTGGTGTAACCTAAATGAACTTGTTCCCTATGTTACAAGAGAAGCAACAGTTACAATCCCCTAGGGGTGGAGGTAGGCTGCTCTGGGGTTGGGGAGCTTGGCCAGTGGCAGGATTGAAAAATCAAGGAGGGAAGTGGTCAGAGGCGGTTTGAAATGTTAAGAAGGGCAAACAAAGCTTATCAGTGTAATGAGTCCCATTATCAGTTAATGTGCCCCACAGGAGGGAGGCTGAAAAAACTCTGCCAAGCTTTGTATTATCTGGGGAGTGGGCAGAGCAATGTAAGCACTTTAAAGCGAGTGGAAGGGGGGTGGAAGGGAGGGCATCACTGCTTAGCCTTTAGGGCAGAGAGAGATCATTGCAAATGGCTTTTAAAAGGCAGTGCCAGACAGTTTCTCCTATAAGAAATATTTTTGCAGTTAATACAACCATCTTTCAAATGAACTCAAAATTTCATCCTTAAATGCTACTAATTTATAATTCACCCATGCCTCTGATTGACCAGAATTAGTAGCATCTGTACCCTGTTTGATACCACTGGAGGTTAAAATCCCTCAGCTCAGTTCCCTCTGGTTTCCCTGAGTAGGAGACGGAATCCCAAAGTGCAAGGCTGAAATCTGTGCTCTTGGAGCACGTTGCTAAAACTGCAGCAAGCTTAGGCTCTGAGCAGTGGTTCACAGACGTACTCCAAGGTACTAAGGGCAGAGAGGAAATCCTGACTTAGGAGGAATGCCTACAGGATAATGAATGGTGGCAAGAGAATTTAGGGCCAGGCTTGATGCAGCAGGAATAGAGATGGGGGTGGGAGAAAAACCACCATTTGATTCCGTGTTTGCATATTACTGAGATGGGAATAATTTGTTAATGCAGGACAGGAAAGCTGCCTCTTCCCAGATGGACTTTTTGGGTCATGCTTGCTTTTCCTGTGCTTTTCACTTTTTCTGTGTTGGGATGATTGTTGCCCCTCTTCCCCCTCACGTGTTTCTAGGTGCATTACTGAGATTTCAGGGTTTTTTCCCCCTTAATTGAAGTAAAGAGCGAGGAGGTGGTGGTGGAGTTGGTGCTGGGCTCAGGGAAAGCTAAGGGGAGGGTTATACACGTTGTTGGAAAGGTCTTTCTCCAGATAACAGTTTAATTAGATGTGTGATTGAAATAAACTGTCATAGATGGCAGATGGTGAAAGAAGCTGAACCAATGGTGCCATGTCCAGAATTCTTTTCTCACTCTCCTAAAAGACACTACAGCCTACCATCTCCCCTTTTACTCCTCACCCCTTTTCTGGGCCATAAGCTCAAATAGCAGGAAGTGAGATGGGGAATAAACACATCACCATCCCACAAAGTGCAAATGCCTCTGGCCATCAACCTAAAGGACAAAAATCAGCTTTTTGAAATGGACATTATCAGCAGAAAATTTACTTAAGCTAAGGATGGGTGGTAGAATTCTCTTCTACCTATAGAGAAACCAATATGCCTAAAATTAGGGCTTCCAAGAGGCTCCTTCAAAAGGAACATTTTGTCATTATCTTTAAGACAGTGTCCCTCTCTCCTTTCCCTTCTCCCCAGCTCATTCTTCCTACAGCCGACTTCATCTTGCTGTATTTGGAATTACACCTTGGCTTTATGGCATACTTCACCTATACAACACCCACTAAGACTATTCACGTTCTAGAAGAGAGGTGCTTTGTCTGACAACTTTGAGGAGGGGCTTTTGGATTTAGCCTAAACAGGATCATTTGAAGTTGCCATTCTAAATACACCACTTGGAGGGCAAGGGTAGCAGGGACAGAACATGCCTCACATCTACAATTAAGCCCCACAAAAGACAACTCCTGTGGAAAAAAGCAGAACTTTTTATGGGGGTCCCTAAATTGTAGCCATTGAAGGAAAGCTTCCTCATCGGAAGGCTGCAGGAACCCAGTGCCAAAAGCTTGGTGCATTAGAGGCCATGTTGATATTCTTACAGGGAAAGCTTCCAGAAGCAAAGCCATTCTGGCAAACCTCAGAAGTACAGGTTCCCCTAGTCACCTAGAAATATGAACACTGGAAAGGATCATTTATTTCCTGTCTCCAAGACTTTTTCATATTTTTTTTCAATGTGACCATGAGAGAGAATAATCACACTTTGTTTTTTGTTGCTGCCCCTCCAAGCCCATGACTAAACATCATGTATTCAGAAAATCTTAAGTCCATGTACATCTTAACAAAGATCATTGGAAAGGGGCATCTGCAGTCTGGAGCTTCAGGTGTAAAGGCTTGCTGTGCAAAGCTGTACTCTGACTTCGTGTGTGAGTCTGTATGTTTCCACATTGTGTGTCTTTGCAGGTGAGGAATACGTTGCCTACACAAACAGGAAACAAGCTCAAATCATTTCATGGTCTTGTGCCTCTTGCTTTGGAGAAGGGCAAGGACGGGAGGGAGAAGCCAAGAATAAGGAAGAGTGGTAGTTTTCACTAAGGTTTTGTGACACTTGAAATCTTTTCTTTTCTCAAATTAATTAAACTTTAAGCCCTGAGAAATTTGCTGTGACCCTTCTAAGCAAGCTACTGAGCATTTAAAAGAGAAGCTAATTTTTAAAGGTGTAGCGCTGCCTTTTTTGAGTGTCTCCCACAGAGGGTGCTAATCTTATTATCCAGTGCTACCTAGACACGTAAGGCCACAATGCACGTCTCCTCCTGGGCAGTGTGATGGATTAACCCTCCATTTGTAGCACCTTCCCAACTGATTAAAGTTCAGCAGTGGTATTGAGGTTTTGGAATATTTATATAGAAAGAAAAAGGATTTCCAAATGACAAATGACACCTTCTTTCCAGTCTTAGCCCTGATAGTTTTTTTTAGGTTGTGCACCAGAAGACCAGGTTAAATAAAATCCATCTTTTAGCTGTCCTCAGAGGAAAGGCAGCCCCTACCACTAAGATTTTAGCCATAGTGGTGGAGACCACCCAGCTCCAAAGGGACCCTACATTTCCAAGACTGTAAAGCTGCCCTCACAAAGGAAAGGTTATTTCAGTAATAGGACATTTTTTTAAAAAACATCACTTTTTATATTCTCCCAAGATCCTCAAAGTATAAGAACACCTTCCCTTTTCTCCCTGCTTTCAGCAGGACAGACATTTGGTATGGCTTAGCATTGACAACATACTTATAAGGATGTCTAAGTAATTAGAGGGGAAAGCACCGCCTGGTATCCTCGCAAGTTTCCCAAGCAGCTGCACAGAGTTCATGGCTAAGGTTATGGGCCACTTGTGTTTGTGATTTGTATTGATCAACTTGTCAGCAAGTTTGATGCCTCTTCTCCCTGGCATGGCCAAGCTGCAGTGGACACCAATGGATTCCATGTTCTGGTAAAATGAAAGTCATCAGATACTTCTCCACAGAGAAAATGGTTGAGGGATCCGAATTTATATTTGCTTTGGAGAAGAAGTACCCTAGTGTTTCAAGGTAGTCAAAATAAACATCAATTAAACAGGTGGTTGTGTTAGTTGATCTGAGTTTGCCATTGATGGAATGTCAAATAACATGGATTTAGCTATACATGACTGGTAAACAGGTTCCTGAAATACATACTGAGAAAGGTTTAAGAACACACACACACATATTTCCACATATGCTAATATATATGTATGCCCAAATATACATATATATTCATGTACATGAGTACATATATGCATGCACTTTTATAGCCATACTTATAAACACACAAGCATGCACATACATAAACACAAGCACATTACATGGCAACCTTCTAGCTCCCATTCCTTCCTTTCTTCTTCTGTTATCAAACTTTTACTCAGGAAAAGACCCAATAAAACCAGCCATAACACTGGTAGAAAGGACTGATACGGGTGATGGTGTTTTCAGGCATCAGTTACAAATTGGAACAGGCTTTCCAAGCTGGGGCTCCCCTGGGCCTCTCTTGTGGCACAGACTGTACACCCACTGTCTATTGGTTAGAGCCAACAAATGGCAATGCATTCTTTTCAGAGTATTTCTCATCTCAGGGGTAAGATCATATTTCTCCACTAAAAAAAAATGCTCACTTCTTTTTCCCACCTGGATCTGAGAGGCAAAATTCCTCTGACTGGGATCCATTTCCTAGTTTTCTTCAATTATACACCATTCTGAAGGCCTTTGATTTTTGCTGAAAGGGAAAGGCCTGGCTATTACATCCTTAAGATTTACACAGAAATCCAAACTAGATGCAGAAATAAAATTTACTGAGAATTTACATGGAAGAGGTGTCCTTGATGAACTCCTAATATATGAATGAGGTACGAGCAATCGTATCTCTCTGTGAGGAACCTGGTGCAGTCACTCAGCTAATGGGCGGTAGTCCTGGTATTCAAAATACTAGCCTTTCTGCTACTCCTTGTTTTCTTTTTTCTTTAAATGGTTGTCCTCATTATGTCTATATCCAACAAACAATCTGGACTGGGCACAAGTACATGTTTAACATGCTTCTGTCAGATGCCATGGGTTTAATGCTCCAGTACAGGAATTTTGGCCATGACTTCATTTGCTCTGGCTGCTGAAAATGAAGTAATGCAGAACTCTGCCAACAGAAGATTTCTCAGAGGTATTCAGGAGAAGAAATGGCCAGTGTTCATCCAGTCCAACTTCTTACCAGAGGATTTTGAATTCAGAGACAGTAATGTACAGACACCCATATGTTACTGTCAGGGATTTAATCACATTTCTTTCTTCCTGATAGCATGGGCTGTGTCTATGCAAGTGGTTACCAACCAGTGGAAAACCTGCCACCCAGTGGACAATATTTTTATTAATGTCTGGAGACAGTTTTCATTTTCAGGCATGGATCGTGGGGAAAGCTAATGGGTATCTGGTGAGGAGAGGTCATAATATTGCTAGACATGATATGGTACACAGAATATTGTCACTATCAAGGGATTATTCACACACAACATTAAGAGTGCTGAGACTGAGAATTGCTACTCCATGGTAGAAAGTAATGATAACACTGTATCAGCACATGGCACCCCAACTTTACAGAATGGTCTTTCTGAATTATCTTTTGATTTATGGAGATCTATTCCCCTTTGGTCATCTTTCTTGCCAGGAAACTGGAAATCTAAATTTAAAACTCTCAGGTTGTTTGCTAATCAGCAAAAGACCTGTACTTAGCACAAGCTTTTCAAAGAACATATGGTGAAACTTAAATTAACTAGGACAAAACTAGTCAGAACCCTCAATTGGCCCACTTTTTTCTTAGCAATACCTTATTTAGGAATCAGAGAAAGAGTCAAGTTACCAGTGGAGATTAAGTTAATCAAAAGCACAATGAGAAGTTTGCTATTCTTTCCAAGAAGTATTCTGGAGTCTTAACAAATCCAGCCCACCTGCCTGTGCTTTCTCTTCACATTACGGGAATGTGTCTGAGGTGAGACTGAACCTCCATTAAAAAAAAATCAATGTGCTCAGTCTACTGAGTAGGGTGGGCATTATCAATCAAGGGAATGATCTCGAGTGTTAGCAGCAAGATGGGATAGAGACTCTGGCATCACAAACAAATGCATTTGGAGCCAGGTGGGCAAGACAATGAGTGAAATTCATGGCGGATGGCATTGTGAGGGAACTAGACCGTTTGCTTTCCATAGGAGATACTGCAGCTGGACCACTCCCGTGACTCAGAACACTTTGTTAGGAAGGTCAAGCAAGCTGCTAGAAGCAAAACAGTCTAAACTTAGTACCACCACCCCCACATAAAATATGAACCCAAAATGGTTTTCAAGCTAATATCATTTAACCAGAAAATTGAAATCATCCTGAACTCCCATTCCGAAGACAATCTAAATCATCAGACCTTCCAGCATATGAATGAGAAAAGGTATACACATCAAATAATTTAGGGAGACAGAGGCTTTTTAGAAGTAGGAAAGCATTAGACTTGTGTGTGCATGTTCAGAGGTGGGATTTTTACAAAGGGCAGGAAGAGTTGAAGTCACAGAGTTCACACGTCACACTCACCCACATGGGAGACCTGAGGTACAGGGCTATAAAGTGGGGCCAATAAAAAGTGCTGACGGAGGTTACTGGGGAATACGGCAGGTTTGGAAGAAGTATAGGAAAATATTTGTTTACAATGCTTAAAATTATTATCATATTGTAAGGGGCTACAATTGATATTAGGAGTTGAGACCTCTTTAGTTAAACGAAGCGGGAAGGAGAAGGGAGAGAGGGAGGAGGGGAGAAAGTGAGGTGATGGGAGGAGATAGGTGAGGGTGAGACTTTAAGAAGAAAGAGAGCAAGAAGCGAGGATTTCATGATTTGTCCTTTACTTTGCTTACAAATAGCTATTTTACATGATTCCTCAATCTTTTATGTTCTTTCTTTATTATGATCTACCAGCTTTGGTATTTGCTTCCTCGTAATATAATATTGGAAAGCCATTTTCCCCTTGCTTTACGAGAAAAAAAATTGTCTAGTTGAATCCTTTTAGTCTTTTGTTCATCCTGGTGGAACAATTTTTCTCAACGCTGGTGGTACAGGTGAGCCCCGTACGGGCTCTCACCCCAAGAGATTCTGATTGTAACATGGCTACGGAGGGGATTTGAGGTGGAGTGTGGATTTTTTGAAAGCTTCCAGATGATTATGAAGTTCATCCAAGGTTGAGAAGGACTGAACTAGAAGGTCTCAGAATCACAGCCTCACTGCTTAGTGATTTATTAGACACATGACCTGACTGCAGCTCTTTACAAAGTATACAGTGGTAGGTGGCTGGGCTGGGTAAAGTACGGGCCTTCTTCCTCCTGCTCCCACCACAGTGACCCCCCCTCCCTGGCACTGGTAGGAGAAAGATGTCCAAGTATGGGTGTACTTAGAATTTCCTTCCGAGCACTACATATTTCACAGTATTTCTGATTATTATTTTATTTGCTTTCATTTTCCCACCCATCTTACGAGGCAAACACAAACTTGTTCTGCTTTATGACAAGAAAACTTAGATCTGGTGATGTCATGTAGCTTGCCTAAGGTCATTCATTTCCACTGCTGGATGTGGCAGCTAGAGATGTTTCTTCTGCATTCAGTGTCCCTTCCCCTTGGTGAGTTTTCTTTTTTCCACAGAAAGGTTGCACCCTTATGAGGCAGGGATGGTCTTGCTCAAAATACTCACATCACTAACCCTTCCAGTGGTCCTGGAAACACATTGCACACATGCTCGTGTGCATTTGCCTCCAACTGGACTCTGGAAACTCTAACATTTGGCACCATTATCTCACTTCTGCCCTTTTTTGTGGTCCCACACATGCGCCATGCCTGATGCTATTGTCCTTGCTACAGAATCCTCCACAGTGGCCAAGAAACATCCTGAAAGATGTCAACACTTCCCAAACACTCCAGCAACAAGATGTTTCCCTCTTTTCTGCTCATTGCCATCAATAGCTTTGCAACTGTCTCTTCCAAGCGAGTGAAAACTAAATCCCAGTAGAACACTGATCGATGAGTGGTGATGACTCTACTTAGAGATTTTTGCAGATTACACAAGGACTTTGGTGGGGAGCAGGATAACCTAGAGAAATCACTCTAATGCTAGAATTTCATGAACTAAGGCAGCTGGGTGATGTCTATTTGGACATGAAACCCTGCCTTGTTCTTCTCTTTGAAACAGTACAACGAAGGCTCAAGTACCAGCGAAGATTTAGTATGTTGTTCATGGATCTTAAAGGCAGGATAGAGATCAAGTCATTAAGTACATTTTACCCCCTTAAACCAATTTCCTCTTTTAAAAAAGGAAGACATATACCTGTAGGTGTTTACCATCAGAGTGTCTATGTTCCACTAAGAATTCTTACTATATGGCAGGGACCTCTCAGGGATACTGCAGGCAGCCTTGAATAAAAGTGAGAGGCTCAGAAGCATTTGAGAGCTGGATCAATTTGCCACAGAAAGTTCTCGAAAAGCCAAGTTACACACAGTTAATGGAACAATACAACCATCTGTCTTCACCCGGCCAAGGCAGTTCTGTCAGATGCTCCTCAACTCAGCACAACCTCGCCCTTTGTGATTTTGTGTCACTGTTCCACAGTGACTGCATTTCAGAGAAATCTATATTTCCCCACAACCGAGTCTGCAGGGCTTTTTTTATTTTTAATTTTTGCTTTAAAAATCGTAGTTCTTCTTGAAATCCAGCCTCACTCCTTTACTTTCTGTCCAGGCCATTTTTATCTGAGTTCTCTCATATTGATTCTATTTTTGTGCATTATTTTAAAAGAATCACAAAGGTACAAAGAGACAAAAATAAACACACTATGGGGAAGAAGAACAGACAAGGCATTGTGACTGAAATGCTACTGAAGATAACGTAGCACTCAGACTTCTTAAGTTCTAATTATATTGCTTAAGTCATTCAAAGTAGCTCACCATTTCTTTTCAGGAATTAAGCACAGCATTTGTTGAGTAAAGAATAGAACCATTTAACTTGTAAATGACTTTATCAATGAAGGTGAAACAGTAGCCAGAGGACCAGGCCAGCCAAGTTCTGCCAGACTCATCCGAGCATGTGCAGAAGGTGCCACCATTTCATTGGTTTCCCTTTATGAAAGGTAATCCCCCACCCTTGGGAGTGCTTGCTGTGTACTTGACTTCATAGGTACTTGGCAACCTCCTGACTCCTTAATATTATCTACTTTAAACCCGGCAATCAACCTTCATCCCCCCTTGTTAAAAGCAGTAGTATCATGTCCATTTTAAAAATAGGAGGTTCAGAGAGGTTCAATGACTTTTTCCAAGGTCATTATAGTAGGATATGCCATGAGAGTCACCCAGCTTGACTTTGAATTCTAGCTGAGTGACTTTGGCAAGTTTGTTCATCTTTCTGATTGGAAATGGGGTTGTGAAAGTTAAATAAGTTAAGTCTTAGATTGAAATTATTCTTGGTAGAGTATTGAGAAGAATGACTAGCACATGGCATGAACTAGATTAGTGTCTTTTAAGTATATTAAATGATGAAATATAAGTCATAGGGCTATGGAAGGACTGAATCAGAATATGACCAGGGTGCTATTCTCCAAAGTCATGATCCCATCATTTCTTGAAAGGTTTGGGCTGGAAAGGAGAAAGTGACAGAGGCAGAAAGTTGAGGCTATAGATAGGACAGCCACAAATGGACTCCTTCAAGCTTCACAACCAGTCCAGCTTTATTTATCCTATATACAACTTTCCTTTGGTTCTTCAAAGGCTTGGTTTTACCACTGTGGGCAGGCAGCACTGCCAAATCTGCTCCACCAGAAGAACATGTATGTGAACCTGCACATAATCATGGGCACATGTGGGTTTGGCATGATCTTTCTGTTTTCACACAAACTGAAAGCTAGCGACCAGCTTGAGGGAGCAAGGTCCATGTGGGTATCTGGTAAGGTAGCGTAAACGCGTTTCCACTTGGGTGCTATTTGTGTTCAGTTTCTAAAAGTGGGAAAATCACAGCTTGCAATGGTTATACAAGTCCCAAACTTATTTCCTATTAACAATGTTAAATCATACTAGCCCCCAGGACACCCAGTATACATCTTCAGCGGTAAGAGGTTTCCTGGTGTTTATTTCAGAAGCTTTTTCTTTGAGTACCAAGAGCCATGGGTTGGTGCTGCTCTCCCAAATGTAAGAAGGAAAGTAAGAAGCTGAGGTTGACCTTCTCTTCTGGGAAGAAGGTCAGGTATTAAGGGGCAGAATCTCTATTCCAGCTTTGCCAGTTTGTTCCTGGCTTTTGGGCAAGTCAATTGTACCCACGCAGACCATTCTTTCTTAAACTGGGAATGGTGAATTCTGGCTTTTCTTCTGTCTCTCTGACTTGATAGGGAAGGTATGGTGTTTAAAGGGGAAAAGGAGTAAGAGCAATCTCCAGCACGTTCTTCTCTATAGTCACTAGCAGGCAAAACAGTGAATTTATCAAGCTTCTTCCAAAGGCAATGTCTGGGTGAAAAAAAAGAACCCTAATACAGCTCAGATATACCTGTAGCACACAAACAGATACTCTACCTATAAAGTGTCAACATTTCAGGGTGAATAAAGGATCAAAAAAATGTTAAAGTCTTTTTTTGGGGGGAATATAAGTGGAAAAAAGGCTGGGAAAGAATGGGTTCGTGCAGATACCATGAAGTAGGGACAAAGCAAAGCATCACTTCACTCAAGTCTTTGGGAGGGGCAGAGGGGAAGTATAGGTATTTGATCATGAAAACTAGGATTCAGAGATCATTTGGACAGCTATTGTTTCATTCAGAAGATTAGCTCTTATTCGCTCTTGTTGAAGCATCATTTTCCAGGGTTGTCTTTTCTTGGAGGCTTCATGATATATTTCAAATTGGGTATGGAATTAATGCACAGTATCCTGGTCCTGCCACTGCCATTTGCTGTCGTAGATAAATCTCTTCCTTTCTGGACCACAGAGCCTTCATCTACAAAACTTAAAGGATAATCCCTGGACAGCCTGTCTAGCAAGAATATGGTCAAGATCAAATGGGATAATATTAGTGAAAGAATCTCAAAAGCTGTGAGGTTCTGGGCAAAAATTTAACATGATAGAAGCTCTAAGGAGAGTGGGGACATGAGCTCTGTGGTTGGCGACCCACACAGGGTGATTTGTGTGGGCCACAAGCTCCAACTTCTCCTTTCATTCCCACTGTGAGTCATTGCTCTGAATTAAGTGCCTCATGACTATAGCCCTGGGCACATACGTAATAGGGAGGCCACAGGCTGGACAGAGAGGGCTGCTTGCTCTGACAGAAGAGCCCTAGTTTCATTTGACTTGTTTTCTCACTGTGTGATATACTCTTACCCAAGTGGGACAAGTGTTCATAGGCAGGTCATTATGTCAGCTCTGTGACCCTCATGTTCCACATCTCTACAGTGACCAAGACCATGGTTGCCTTGAAGGCTTTTACAAAAATTATAAGAGATGATATTCATGACCTCTGTGGAAATGCTGGCCAACAATAAATTCGCAACCAACCCTAGTTCCATTCCCTTTCCTCCATGCACATAGGCACGTGCTGTGTTTAGGGCACTGAATGGTCCCAGGGGCACTTGGTTTCTAGAAGCAGAAACTAAAAAGAGGCCCTAGGAGGTAGACTTAAAGAGAACCTTAGGTCAGCCATGTTAACACTATCTTTGCAGGTGGAAGGGTTGGTGTGGCGACCAGTAGAGGAAGCCTTAGCACAGAACAATAGTTAATGGAGCAAAGGACAGACAATCCCTCCCATCACTGGGGTTAGCTAGAGCACTTAGTTAAGAAGAAAGTGACAAAGTCTTCTGACACAGGACTTACCATAACAGATACTCTGAGACGTGCTTCAAGTGACTGTCTTACTGTTATTAATATTACAATTACTATTGTTATTAATCTAATGGTTCTTCTGTCAACAGATTCCATACCCAGTCTTCTTTCTCTGAGCATACCTCTCCCCAGTAGCATATGCCTTTTTGATATTCTGAGAGCTTATATAGAAACTTCTGGAAGAAGATAGAAAGAAAATTTTAACTTGATTAAAGAATCATCACTTATTCCACCCTATCATCATCATCAAGAGGGCATGTGTTGCTCTTTGAGCCTCCTACCACTGGCTCCCACTCTGGTCTTGTATCTGTTACTGAGAGATAGTATTCTTGGACCCCACAGACAAGCAGCACTCAATTCCAGCAAAATGTCCAGTACCACACAGCTTGCTGAGCTCCACGTGTTTATTCAGGGCCACCGAACCCAGAGTAGTGAGATGAAGTGTGAGGTGATTGAGTGAAAGGATCTGTTTTTGTTTTTATGTTCTACCAAGCCCAGCTTTTTGGAAAAAAAAAAAGCAGAAGAAGGAGAAAAAGAATCGTGCTTGAAGCTGGTGCCCTGCCGAGCTTCCTCCCTCTCTCTCTTGTCCAAGAACTCCACCATCTGTGCAGACTGCATAACAGCAATTTCTGGAAACAGGCTGAAGAATTTGCACCAGTCCAGAGGCAGTGGGTTTCTGGTATCTTTGTGGTGGGATTTTAGAGATTTTATTTTTCACCTTAATTCTTTTTAACTACTGCCAGCTTTCTGAAGCACATCTGCTACCAACAGCTTGTTTGTAAAACGAAACTGAAGGTACCCTCTCCAGAGAAATTCTTGAATCTTCTCTGTAGCTCAGTGCTTGCACTAACAGCTTGGCTCACAAAGTACGAATGTGGTAAATATTAAAGAATGTTAATAAAAATGAGATAAAACACCTAGGGATCTTCCCCCCCTCACCCTCGCCAAATTCTGCTCTGCTCACTACTAAAGTTTATCTTGACTGAAAATTTACTTCTGTGATGCACATCATTTCCCAAAGCAATTTTCTAACAGCAAACATAAATTTGTGGTGATAGCTAAGAGGTTTTCAATCCCTGTGCTAAGAGGGTCATGAGGTTTCAAGTGTTTGTCTCACTTTCAGGTAAATGTCCCTTTCTTGGGACATTGTCACAGGGAAAGGCAGAGCAGTGGCTACAGGAGGAGGCCTGGAAGTGAGGTTTTGTGCTTCCTACATGAAACCCAAAGCACGGGGAGATGCTCTGGGTATCGAGATCAAATCTTAAGATGGCATTTGAGTCATTAACTAAGAAAATAATTGCCAAGTCCACATATTTGTGTTCTCTCGTGGGATGAAGCACTGAGTAAATGTAATGCTTTCCACTGCACTGCACTTTAGCTGGTGGAAACTACTTTTACACCCAAGCGGAGGGGCAAGTTAAACACTTATTACCATATAAAAGCTGTGCTCTTTCTTGGGTGTATTTGCTTGGTCCTTTGCCATTAGGGCTTTACAGAATGAAAAATAACTGGACTTGGGAATGTAATAGGCCTAGATCTGAATCCTAGCTCCACTGTATAGCTGCCGTATGATATGGGACAAACAACTCAATCTCTATTAATGTTAAAGTGGCTCAATTTTCCTGCTTTTGCTAGATATAGAGGCCCATGCTCATAATCCTGAATGATTGGAAGTCTAAGGCAGAAGGATCAGAAGTTTGAGGACAGCCAGGGCAATTTAGCAAGACCTTGTAAATAAAAACAAATAAAATTGAAGAGCTGAAGATGTAGCTCAATGTTCCCTGGGATCAATTACCTGTAACAGAAACACACACACACACACACACACACACACACACACACACAATATTTAATTTGAAGTTATTTGGAAGGTTAGCATTAATATATTTTGAATATTTTATGCAGCCTGGACAGAGTGTGTATTCAATAAATACCATTATTAACACCAGTATCCTATTCATCCTCACCCTCATCCTTCTCAACCTCCTCATCCTCTTAACGTTTGGTACCAAATGCAAATTATTACCAGTGAAGTATATTTTGATTAACACAATGAATCTCCCTTTCTAATACTGTTTGCTACTGAGTATAATTCAATCTATAGCCATCACTAGATGAAAAGATGTGAAATAACATAGGTGCTATCATTTAGAAATGTAAATTGGGTAAAACCATAAGAAGCCACTAGTTTTGTTTTTTTTTTCCCTGTAGCTAAACCAACGCACAGGTGCCACAGTCACTCTTACCACGTTTTCTACTCACAGGCCTCCTGTGCTTTCCTCTGTACTTATTCAAACTTTCATGATGAGACAACGCCCAGCTAAATTCCAAAGAAACCTAGGAAACGTTTCCCAGCGCCTCCAGCTCACTATGACACTTCTTCTCTCTCACGCACCTAAAGGTGCTAGAACAGTCATTTTCCTTGGCACACATGTGTACCTGCCCGGACTGCCCCAGGGCATTTATTTTCATTGTCTAGATCATTAATTTACTTATGTGTCACTATATATGTGACATTATGCACTGTTCAGGCCATTCATGGTCAGCAGACAACTCTTTTGCAACACTAGTTAGTTTAGTTTCTAGCACCAGAAGTGAAACCAAGAACACCACGTGGCCCTGCTCTCAGAGGATTCATGTACTGATGCAATGAGTACACAGTTCTCATGTGCGCTAGCAACTAAGGGCAGAGAAGGATACATACGATGCCTCATGTAAGCAGAGTGCTTTGAGGAAGCATCTAAAGGAGAAAGGAGGGTGTGAGGGCTTGAAGAGGAACATAGACTATGCCCTGGGTCTAGAGGAATGGGATTTGACTGGTACAAAGGAAAAGGAAGCCAAGACAAGCGTTTCCCAAGAGAATGTGCCACAATGTGCAGCACCCTGGGCACATGCAGGTGAAAGGCAAACATTGGCCAAGTACACTGGCAAGGTGCTCAATGGCATGGGATGATTTGATATTTCATAAGTAGATACTTAATCAGCAGGACAGTCTTGATCTAATTTTGTTCAGTGCAACAGGAATGTATCCTATCTACCATGGGATGAGTTACTGAGAAAACAGCTAATGACTCTTACACTCTTTCCTTACCCTCATTGTTAAAATGAGAGCAGAGCTCAAAATACTGTATTCTAAATTCCCCAAGGCAAAGGAGAATCATCTTATTCAGAAAGAAACAGAACAGAAGGAGGTAGCTGATGGAGGTTTCTGAAGCATACAGAGCACCAAAAGGTTTAAAGGATATATCTTCTGAAAAAGCCAGGGTAATGCAGCAGTAGCTAGCAGAGATTTAGGAGGTGGCAGGGGTCCATCAGGGAAGGTTTCTGAGGGGCCACTACAGAGGCAGAATCATAGGAACCAGGGTTTCATTCACAGCTAAAATATTCTAAGGCCCAAATATGGCCTGAAGCAGCCATTCTGCCTTTCTGTGTGTGTGTGTGTAGGGGGTGTCGTGCAGATACAGATTATAGGCAGGTTAGGGAGGTCAGGGCACGTGAATTTATAATGCTCCTTCCTGTAACTGCTCTGAAGATTAGGACACCATTCCTGAGCATTCTGGGCCTATACCAGGCAACCAGAGCCATTTCATAGTGGAGAAAGATTGGAATAGTAAGAGAATCTTTACAGTGATTAACAGTTATGAAAGGAAAACAAAGCAGCTGAAATAGTATTGCCCTTCTTGTGAGGTAAATTTTATATCCATTTCATTGACTATAATCACACACACACTACCAATATACCAC
The DNA here is from genome assembly GCA_004027595.1 of Dinomys branickii. Classification (NCBI taxonomy): domain Eukaryota; kingdom Metazoa; phylum Chordata; class Mammalia; order Rodentia; family Dinomyidae; genus Dinomys; species Dinomys branickii. The sequence continues at coordinate 76,416 of PVLD010008610.1, forward strand.
CATCTAAGCAGCACTGGTTCAAATGTCACTGATAGTCTATATATGAGCATGTTTGAAGAACTATCACTTAATTCCACATTAGATTTTGAGTTTCTGAAAAACAACCAAGGCACCCTAATTATATTCACTCCAAGAGTTTTGATTCTTCTGAATTTTGTCAATCTGCTGGAGTCCTCAGGGTGTCCATGGACACCAGATAAGCGGACAAATGAGGAACAATGACTGGGTTCCAGACTTGGACTCTTACCAAATGCAGAAGCAAAGATGACCATCAACCTCTCTAAGAATGCTCTGGAAGAAAAGATAAATGACTCTGAGGTGAAAAAGGAAGATATCTGGTTATTGTATGAATGCATAGGTTAAGATATAAATATCACCAGATATTAACAATTTCCAGTAAGACCCTGGTTGCTATTCTCTGTGTCCTTAGACTTACACTGATGATGAAACTTGTAATAAGAGAGATATAGTATGATAAATGCTATTGGCAACAAACACAGCAGGCATTCGTCATCTTTGTCCATAATGGCACTGTCTGTAAGGGCTAATAATATCACAGACTGGGTGTACCACCTTCATTGAAGCCAGACCATGGCTAGCCAGTAGAAAAATATCCATAAGGGAGCTTTCCAGTAATATGTTATTCTCGGATAAAAATTGCTACCAAAATTCTGCATGAAGTAGGATAGAGAGACAAGGCACCTTAGAAAGCTAAAATCCCAAGACTGTTATCTTAAGGAGACAGAGAAAACATCTCTCAGTGGGTAGGCACTAAATTCTCACCTGCCTGTGGGAAAATTTTGAGGGATCCTCCACGGAAAAAAGGTTACTGAAGGTCAGAGATGATGAGGACTGGTGGTGTTCACGGTTCCCCAGCAAAGAAAAGAGCAAGAGGCAGTAATAATAAATATCACTGGAGAGGAAATGGAAAGCAATTAAGAGGAACCTGGTTAAGGCCATGAGGCAGCATAGGAGGAAAGGAGAGTCCCTGTTTCTCTCTTGTTCAGGCTACAGCACTGGAAAAGTGAATTTGGAAAAACTGCTCTGGACAGGACGCAGGCCTGAAAACTCTTTCCAATACCTTTTCAATTTTGAGCCTTAATCTTGATTTCCCACCTGGGGATTTGGTAGCCTGGGGAGTTGATACAACGTCTACCTTCGGAGCAGAATGAGAACTACCAGTATTGTGCAATCCAGACTCAGGCTATTTAAAGTTCCAATTATTTAGCTTCTGTTTCCATTTGATTGATAACTCACCATAAAAATAGAATCATTTATTAAAATATTAAAATAGTCCAATAAGCACATGGACATTCCCAGTGAATTTACTTCATGAAGCAGGAAGGTAGGATTCCTTCCCCTTATGTTGCCTTGAATGAGATTATTTCCCTCGCAATACTTTCTCCATGTTCAGGGAGCTAGAGATAAGGCAAATTCAAACATGATGCCGTGATGCCAAGAGTTAGTCCCTGCAGGTTTATCAGTGTCACACTCTCCACCTACTTCTCTTCTCCCTGCCACTCCCCTTTATTTTTCATCCTTCTCTTACCCCTCACTATGTCATAGATACGGCTTGTCCCCTAAACTTCAGGCAGGAGTTTACTACAGAATGCCCTTAAAATGGTGGACACTTGATCCTGATTATGATGTCTTGAGATAGAAGCTTTTGAAAGTGGTGAAATTGGACCCTAAGTCATTACACGACTGAATTCTGACGGATTTTTTTTTTTAAGGAGAAAGGAAGACTGCACAGACAGGCACACATGGGGTTTTACCGTGCCGCAAAGTAGTCAAGGCGAGAAGGGTGACATCAGAAGCTGGGCCAGACTATGTGGACACCAAGCCTCCTAGGCTGTGGGCCGTAACCTGCTCTCTCTGCCTCCACAAAGCAGCCGGGGCTAACCAGTTACCTCTTCCTCCTCTCCTCTCCTCTGCCCTTTTTCTCCTTTCACATTTAGCACGTACAGGGGCTGGACAGCGAACCCTCACCCTGCGTGGGAAGCTGTTCCTTCAGCTCCAGGAGGGCACAGGGATGCTCTTCACAGCTGCTCTCAGCTGTGACGAAGGTTAAGGGTAGAGACGTATAACTCATTGGTTACAACTCATGTGATATTTTTCTACTGCAGTAACGGCATTAAAATTGTTACTCCCTTGGTCTATCAAACACTTACTATTCAAAACTCAACCAAAACACTTGCAGAATTCTATCTCTTGGGTTGCTTTTAGGAGGCCCCCTCTGCAGGTGGTTCTCATATTCCAAATCTATCTCATTACTTGCAGTTGATTCTTGATATCCACAAATACACATATATACTCTTTAGAAAATAATTTCCTAAAATCATTTCTGACTCATAACGATAATTAAAGCCCTGGCCCTTTCCCACTCTCCCCACTTGAAGGTACTTTGTGCTTTTCAGAGTAAGGCCAACTGTAAGGTGCTCACTCCCGTCACGCTCTCATCCTTCAGATCCCCAAAGGCTGATCTGGACCATCGCATAGGCTTGATTTCCATTGATTCCAATGCTTCCCTTTTTATGAGCTCTAATGACTTCACCTCTGGAAGTGAATCATTTCTGAATACCACAGACTGTACAGACATAGTCTTTGATTTTCTGATGAGCTCATGACCCTGGCTAGCCCTCCGCAATCCAGTGCCTGAAAAGTACAGATACTGAGGGAGCACTAGGAATGTGCACGAATATAGTTAGGGTTTAAATAATCTCTGGTCACTTGGTAACCCCAAATCCCTCTAGATCAATGAAGCCAAGGGGTGCTATTTCAGGGAGTAGTCAGAAAGAATCACCTGGCTCTCTTGGAAAGGAAAAAAGAAAATGATGATGTTCACTTGAAACATTTAAAAGAGAAAACGTCCAAGGAGAAAAATCAAGTCAACAAAGGAAATAAAAATATTTCATTTTCATATAATGCATTTCAGATATCTAAGAGTCCTTTGACAATAGTATTTTTCTCTCTAAGAGGTGGAAAATTTTAACAAAGGAGGAAATTTCAGTGCAGGATTTTATAAAGCCCTCGTCTAGGACCCCACTGGTATGTTAAGTGGCATGGACCTGATGGATATAACCTAAATGTATCATTATTGAGTGAGGAATCTGTGCAGATGGTTTTACTGCATTACCCTAACACCTCAGAACTTAATTGCATTTGCATAGCCCCACTGTGTGATGACCAGCCCAGGGTAGTGTGTAGATAAGAGCAGAAAATTTTAGCAAAGTTCTAAACTAGATGTAAAGGCTGCATTCTAACATAGCCAGTGACTTTGGATTCATGAGAATCTTCTAGTGTTTCCAGCTCTTACAGCATGGTCTGGCATCAGTAATAGTAATTCATTATTTGTTTTGTAGTTTTGTATCAGTCAGAGTTTACTAGAGAAACAGATATAACACAAGATATATACATGTATAAGAAATTATAAACTTGGCTTATAGTGGTCAGCCATAGAGTCAAATGAGGAAGTGTCCAGGGGGTGTAGGCAAGCTGGAGATTGAAGAGCCCAGCCCCAGGCTTGGAGCTCACTGCAGTGTCTGTGCAAGTCTGTATCAGGAGGCGGATAGGTCTGTGATGGAATGCTGAAGAATCTATGACGAAGACCAGAGAGCCTATATCAGAAGGCTAAGGAGTCCCAGGTGGAAGCCAAACAGTCTGCAGCAAAAGCCAGGAGAGGACCAAGCTGAAGGCAAAGACTAGAGGCCCTCCAAAAAAGCAGCAGCCAGTCCTTTAAAAAAAGGTATTTTTTTAAAATGCAGCCTGTTCGTGCTAGGGGCATGGGGGTGGCCCTCTTCACCCACACCCTCTGCATGCCTTCCTCATTCACAGGCCTAGGATAAACACAAAGTCAGCACCCTAACTCCCTGCTGAGTCACTTAGCCAAGACTCTAGACTCCCCAAGTTGACACAATGCATCAACCATAACAGGTTTACAGTTAGAAAATAATGCAGCCAGCATACACGATCTTATTTGGTCCGATCAGCAAAGGTGTGAAGGGAGCAAACAAAGCAAATATTATTTGAAGTTCCAGGAAGAGACAGGCCTGAATGTGGCTTGTACAGAAACTCTTATGTTTTGCTCCTTACAAGAACCCTGCTAGGTAGATGGTGGTAAGGAGAGGAGAAAACTGAAACTCACAGAGCAAGTAAGTGCCTAACATTCCACAGCTAATACAATTCTTCCTACTCTCAATCTAACGAATAACTCCATTGTCAAACAAGTATGAGGAAGAGAAGCCTGATCCCTGCTGCATAGTAGGATAACCTCCCATTTTCATTAGGCAAATCTCCCAGGATTCTCAGCCATAGCATAGACACTCTAAATAGACTGACCACTGTGTCTTACATGAAAAGGAAAATCCCAAGTCTCTTTATGTGATAAAATATAAAGGACTATGAAAAGATCCCTGCTCATAGAAATCAACTCTATTAATGGATTTCTTAAAAAAAAAAGTCAGTATTCCTGTTCACCCATTGATGGATGCCATCAAAGCAATAAGCTATGAGCTAAAGAGGTAGGACGAAAGATGGTTAAGTTTAAAAAAGGAAAAAAGAAAGGGTATGGTATTGTAAAAGTGTACAATATCACAGCTGGAAGGTACCTTGAAACCACCAAACGTAATACCTCCATTAAACAGATGTAAGATCAAAATGATTGTCTACGACCACAGGAGAAAAAGTAACACTGTAGTAGTCCCCACTGCACCCAGGCTAGTACCTATCCTGTGGATAGTGCTCAACATATAATATATGTGCAGCAATAGAGAGCAAGTGGAAGAAGGACAAACCTGAACAAATTTCTCTCGGACAAACCTGGGACCTGGACTGCCTCAGGGAATGCGGCAGAGGAGGGCAGGTGGGACCTGAGTGCTCCCTCTGTCATTTGCCTATATGATTATAAGGCTGTGAAGCTCACTTGGCACTTGAGCTGTTACTCAGACTGACTATGCTAGTTCTCTCCACTTTCCATGTTTCATCCCTCTCCCGTTCTTCTCCACCATACCTTCCTTCTCTCAGTCTTAGTCACATGCACACCCCAAAGTACAGAGTCATCAAATGCAAGAGGAAAAAAATTTATTCCCTTACAGAGTAAGGAAGGTTTCCCTGTTACCTTTAAAATACTTTTTGAGAAAGATAATTGTAGTCTGGAGAAGACTACAGAGATGAACAACATTCTCTCTCCCTGCATCTGGAACCCTTGGTGTTGCTGTCCCACACAAACTCTTTCTTTGGGCAGCGGGACTTTCAGGAGCGACATGACATGAATGGATATGTGGCCCAGTCCTTTGACTGATCCTTGGTATCCTGGAGCCCCAAGTGTCTGGAGCAGCCCAGGATGACCAGATGAATGGCAAGAACACCTATCCAGAACCACAGAACACAGACAGCTGGACATGAGTGAGAACTCAATTATCAGCAGTAAACACAGGGCCTGCGGGGGCTACACAAGGTCACCAGAACTCACAGGCTAATTCCCAAATCATGAGAAAGTTGTTTTTTTCATAAGGTATCAAATTTAAGGCAGTTTTGCTTTTGTAAATTTATATTATTAGTTTCATAGGTAAACCTGGTAGATGTTGCACCTGAGTAACACACTATGTACATTAAATATTTACTGTTTTCCTGCATAATTTCCAATAGTTCTGACTACAACACATGAGGCGGATATTGGTATTTCCACTTTATAGTGGAAGAAATGGAGGGTCAAAGAAGTTAGTTAATATATTCACTTAGGAAGTGGCAGGTGTCCAGTCTCAGTCTCTCTGGTAGAGGGATTAATCTATTAGGACTCTGCTAATCAATGTTAAATCTAGAAAGGTTACTTTAGTGACAGAGGAAGTCAGAACTCTGAAGGATGGAGGCAAAAATTGGCTTGACTTAACCTGTGAGAGGCAGAGATGCAGGGGCCATGAAAGAAACTCATACTCTTCTGGCAACTGTTTTATAGAAGAATGAACAGACCCCTGAGGTTACCAGGTTTCCTTTGCTTTGGCCAAGGAAGAACCTTCTAGAAAAAAGATGTGATGAGGAATGGAATAAAGTGACTCCAGGGAAAGTAAGTTATTCATGACCATAGATATTCAGACAAGAACATTTAGAACAGGTTTTATCTCAGTTTCTCATTTTGTCCCTATGAACAAAAATGAAGCTGCAAGGGAAACACTTCAAAGAATCAATAATTGGGACCTCATCCTACTGAAAAGTTTTTGTACATCTAAAGAAATCACCAGCAAAGTAAAAAGAAAACCCACAAATTGGGAAAAAATCCTAGCTGGCTGTCCCTCAGACAAAGGTCTTCTATCTAGAACATACAAAGAATTAAAAAACATG
>PVLD010008611.1:0-82751 GCA_004027595.1 Dinomys branickii
CCCAGCCAAACTTCCTCCCCGCGCGGAGCATCTCTGGCTCCCAGCGTTTGGGGCTCTCCACGCGGCCTGCCCGATACGCGCGAAATGTGGGACTGCCGGGCGTTGCCGCCGCCAAAAAGCCGATCTCTGTCGGGAGTCGCCGGAAAGCTGCACCGGCTCGGGAGGCGGGAGGGATCGAGCTGGCTGTGCTCCCAGGGTGTTCGGACCCAGCCAAACTTCCTCCCCGCGTGGAGCGTCCCTGGCTCCCAGCGTCTGGGGCTTTCCCACGACTCGCCACGGCAGCCTGGGCCGCCCTACCGCATCTCCCCCGGCAGCTCAGAGAAACACGCCCAGTTTGAACTTCCCAGCCGAGGTCCCGGCATTCACGCTCGCCAAGTCTGTCTCGAGCTGGTGGTGTTTATTAAGGAGGATCGCTCCCTTGCTGCTCACCTGGTCGCCATCTTCCCGGAAGTCTCTAAAGTTTTCTAAATCCAACCATAATCAAATAATCAAAGAATCAAGTGAAAGCCATTGCTAAATACTCTATGGTCTCAATTCTGTGCTTTTCAACTGTGAACTGTCTGAACAAATTTCTTCTAAAAGATGTAAAAGTACTGAAGCCAGAGGGATGCAGAGACATACACATGTTTAAATTGGCATAAGCCTTTGTGGGTTGAGATAGAAATGCGGCAATGCTAATCAGCGTGGTCACCAGCAGAGCTGAGCAGAAACTCTTGGATAAAATGGCCCTTATTAATTGTGTTTGAACTTTTCCTGTGAAGTGGTTGGACATCTTAATACATAACCTATTTCTAAATTTTTGAGTAATAGAACTTCAAAATTCACCATGAAGTGTTATAGATATGTAAAGAAATTCTAGTGAAAGATTATGAAATATATTTAATAATCCTCTCACTATCATGTGAATAGTATATATGTATGTATTCATTTATTTGTTGATTTGCACGGTTGGAGGTTGACTGGGGCCTCACATCTGGTAAGTCCTCACTCTATTTTTTTTTTGTTTTGTTTTGAGACAGGGTTTCACTATGTAGTTCCGGCTGGCCTTGAGCTTATTTTGTAGCCCAGGCTGGCCTTGAACTCGCAATAATCCTCCTGCCTCAGCCTCTCGAGTGCTGGGATTATGGGTATGTGCCACCATATCCGGCTTTAAGTCCTCACTCTATGACTGAGCCACACCCATAATCCTAAAAGCGTCATTACAAATTATTTTATTATGCTCCTTAAGAAAACTGTTCATATGTATGTGAATGCATTTGAGATATGACTTAGTTTTTAAGAAATTTACTACAACATGCAATTTTTAGGAATAAAAAATATCACTAGATGGCCATTGCCTAAATAACAGAAATCAAATTCCAAAGTTCAAATTCAGTCTGTAGATCTCTGTACTAGTTGAGAAGTATGATTTCAACTTTATTATAGAGAGAAATCTAATCTACTTTATTCAAAATCCACCTAATTAAATGTTAATCTCATCTAAAAACATTTTTATAGAAACATCCAGAATAATGCTTAACCAAATACATGGACCCAGTGGCCCAGCCAATGTGAGGCAGACAACTAACCATCCCAATGGAGGAACTTCTTAGTGTGGGCGATGAGCGGGCTTCGATTTGCTTTAGAAGAAGCTGGGCAGAGCAAGAGGAGAGACGGAGTAGTGAAGTACACGCTTTCAAACTGCTCTTCACATTATGCTTTCTAAAACACATGCCCACCCCACACCATGCAGTCCCATTCCGTTCTGACCCACCCCACAGACAGCACACATCCAATCTTGAAATGAAACTTCAGCCACAAATAATATGATTGTGAAACTGTAATAATGCAAGCAGCACTCCCACCCATGTGTCCCCAGGTTGTGCTGTCAAAGTTCACAGAAATCTTCTGGAGGCTTGGATTTTTCACTGGGCATAGAATTTAAATCTAGGAATCTATAGTACAATGTGTATCTCAGCTATGGGAGGCCCAGTAGATTATTTGTATTTCAGAGTTACATAACCCTTAAACTTTCATAATACTTTGACCAGGTCTGCTGCTGCCTACGCTTTTACAGTTTCAATATACTGAAAGTGTATTTATCGAATTATTCTAATAAGCTATAACGTACTTTTGGTCAAGGATTTTTGTCTAAAGTACAATATTTTATATCTCATATTAAATAGTATAGTCTCTTCATAGAAGAGTAACTCCAATATGTACTTTTAGTTTATTCAAATAAAATTGCTATTAACTATAGTAACATGGACTTATGAGTGGTTGAGCGGAATGGACTTCATGTAATTTTTTAATGATATCCCCATTTTTTAGGTATATCAAATATAACTTATATGCTCACCTAAAAGTTAATATTGATATATGTACAGTAATACCTTGGTTCACAAATGCTTTTGTTTGCAAATGATTCTGTTCACAAACAGAGTTGTTCAGCAAAAATTTGCTTCCATTTGTGAACTCCACATTGGGTGATGAACATGATCTTGGCCACCTTCCCAGAATCGAGGAATGAATTAGGTTCATGAACCGAAGTATAATTGCAGCACAAAGGAGTCCACTTGAGCGCTCAAATGATGATTTGATGCATGCAGAATATATAACAGCAATGTCTCCAAATCAGCCATGACAGGGGAAATAGGTTCCACAGAATGAACAATGATATTCAACCTCCGTGGCCACACCCCTGTACCACCTGGTTTATTGTCAAGTATCAAAGGGCAGAGAAGTCTAAGGCAGTGGCAAGGCAGGCCTTGAGATGCTAAACGGACCTGTATCTTTGGGACAGATGGAAAGTTCTAAAGGACCTGGACAGCAGCTCATGGCACAGACTTTCAGTGTCTCACAGTGCTTTTTGAGATAACAGACTGTAATATGTCCATGGAAACTGTAGCTACTGGAAGAGCAAGAGGCTTTCATGATGGTTACGTACTCACTTAAACAGTTCTTTGGGCTTTCCTGTGATAAGCATGCTTACGTAAGTCTGATGTTGCTGATGTCATCACGGCCTTGTAAAACTGGATCTCTCTCTCCATCTCATACACACAAACACAGATTTAACACCATGAAACTATTAAAGGGGAGAGATCATGTATAAATTGTTCCTGTATAAGGAAAATGCAGCTTATTTCTGAAATCCACATCACTCAAGTGTATGCTGTGTAGGCGTTCATTGGTGAATTTAGACTAAATGGGAAGTGATGTAAATTATACTTATTACACCGCCGGGAGAAACATATTAAATCCAGACAGCACACGGACAAAGCACAAGGACCTCATTGTGTTGCGAGCAACCATGTGACTTTAGTGGGAAGATAATGCAGTATATACTATGAAAACCCACACTGGCCATTTGGGACTAAAACAATTTTTCTAGAGAATACAATTTTGTTGTAGCACTGCATTTTCTTTTCAAAATAAAGCCCCAAGATATTTTAATCTTAAGCATATTCTGTACTTATTGCTTTAACTATTTCATGCTGTTGTCTCCTAGTCATTAAACTGGAGTGAATAAGAAAGAGTGAAACTATCGATGTTTAGGCTGCAGATCATGGCTACAGCCCAAACACCCTGAGGAAAGGCAAGGCTGAGGGGATGAGCAAGTGATCTAGCACCTCTGCGATCGCAGCTACCACTGAAGTATCCAGGAATCACCTGCTAGAAGAAATAGCCGCAAACAAATGACCTGAAGAACATGACAACGTCCTGTGATAGACTCCTTGAGTGTTATCTCATTGGTCTGCGGGCTGACAAAGCCTCCTGGGGCGAACTGAATGGCAAATAGAAAGAAAGCTGGAGAGCTGGAAGCTTTGGCTGCTTGTGTGGCCTGAAGAAACTCTCCAAAACTTAGGACAAAAACATATAAATCTAATGTCTAATTTGCCATTTCATTACAAAGTCACACCCACAAGGTAGTACCCAAGTGGGTTAGATCCAGCCTTGGAAGTGTTAAGGTACCTCACCAGAGCGTGAGACACAACAGACTTTTCTCATTTACTGGCTCCTGCCTTAAATGAGTATTTCTATGACAGTACACAACTAAAAGCTTTATAATGATTTAGTGAAACTAGACCTTGGTTTACTGCCTCAATTTTAAAGAAATATATAATCTTTTAGTGAGTAATTTCTTTTGTAAGGCTGGTGTTGTAATCGCCAGCGGAGTAGCTAGGAGGCTTTCTCTGTGAGAGGAAATAACTTCCTCAGAACTTATCCAGAGTGTCCATGCAGAGCCGGGCATGGAAAGCCAAAGCAACGGTGCACTGAGCTTCCCAGGGTGTGAGGGGTGGGCTTCTATGGGAGCAGCGCATGAGAGCAGCCCCTGGCTCTTTTTTTCTTTGCATACAACAGAACAATGTTATAAAACTCAGTGTTAATTTGGAAAGGGTTTTGAGCCAGTAGTAAAGTAAGCCAAAAATCTATTTTGGTCTGATTTTTTTTTTTTCTAAGCATGAATGAAGGGTCATATTTGGCTGGTTTTGTATTTACTTGTACATAAATAATCAAAGGTATCTGCTGAACTTTTTATGATCCTGTTCATTCCTCCCTCCCTCTCCCCTCACCTCCACTTCCCTCCCTTTCCATTTGCCACTTATCCTTTCATTGGCTGAGGTCACTAAGCTTGGGAGCAGACTGCCTGGGAAAGGCGCCTGGAGTCAGAGCCTCCCTTTTCCATCTGTAAAATTAGGACATGGACAGAATGTAACTCATCATTTTTGTAACGAATAAAGGGAACTAACATGATGCTCAGGACATTGCCTGGTTGTATTTACTACCATTCTTTTTGTACAGAATAGACTTTTCTAGATCTTCAACCGAGACATTATGTAGTAAGAAACAGAGACTTTTTCAAGAGCCTATTTTAGGCATTGCCTACAAAGATATTGTACCTTGTAATGGCTTTGTTTCAAAAAGCGTCTATAGCCCAGTTTTCTTATTATCCCAAATAAATCAGCCAGCTTTAGTTTTGCTACATGGATTTTACACTGAAACAATATACAAAGACAGAAGAAATCATAATTCAGGATTGGATCTGAGGATTTGATTCTGGATTATAAGACATGGTTTTTCACATATTGATATTTCTGTACTTTTTAGTAACATATTCATTAAAATTTTAAGTGAAAAATCCCTCATTAGGTGCTGGTTGTTAAAAAAGAAGAGCTTCATTTTTTAGTGTGGATTCTATCTTGTTCTGTTTCAAATCACTATACACAGTAGTAAAACTTTTCATAACAAAGGTTTAATTAGGATTGTTAATAACTATGATTTCCAAAGTGTTTGAGTCAGCCTCAGTAATAATTAGGGAGTTTCGTTCCATACAAAATGCTTTATTTAACCTTCATGCCTTCATTCAGATAATTATACAAATGCATACAGTTAAAGGTTTAAACTCTATTCGGTTCACAGCTCAATTCATAGGAAAGTTGAATACAGAAAAGCAATGCACCAACAGAATATGTCTGAGACACCATTAAAAACGATAACACTTGTTCATTTAAATCTCTGAGAATAGACTGGAATAATCATCCTCTGAGAGAATCTCATTAGGAGGGTCTCCCTTTACATTATCATAGGGCAAAAAAAATCACCATTTTACAGTAAAAGGAAAAAGCTCTGAATATATTTACAATACATACACTATACATAAATACAAGAACAACACTTACATAATATTAATAAACTTATAACAGGGATTGCCTAAACACTACAGAGTATATAAATGCAGAGGAAACTATTAGGAAATTAGAACTTTAGATAAGCTGAAGAAATAAATTCATTTGCAATTAAAACTCTGAACAGAAAACCAAATGAAGATTTAAGAATTCAACACATTTGCTTGCCATCGTCATTGGGGGACTTTATCCTTTAATGTGTAGGGTCTCCTCTGGGCACCCAGCTCTCTGGGTTCAGGGGCCCAAGAATCTTTTGTAAATTGCATCCCTAAAGTGAGTCAGATGCAGCCCATTTATTCGATTTGCTGTTCACAGGCTTCATGCCTAGAATAATTGCTTTGTAAACTAAAAAATATTTTTGTATTTTTACACAGAAAGGTCTTGTGATCCAATCACCATGTGTAATGAGCTAAGTGTCAAGGAAAAGAAAAGGGATGCCTGCTTGACTTGGCCAAAGAAGGTATTTTTCTTTATTCTCGTGTATTTTTTCAAATATGACTGAGAGATTTATTTGGAAGAATATGACGTTTGCACTGACCCCCACACACCAAGAGCAAAGTCTAGACTACTACTAATTATAACTAAGTCATTTTAAGTGGCAGGTGGGTATCTTAAAGGTGGTCTGTTCTCATCATTTCACAACACAAAGTTCTGAGTACATTCTTCTATGGACAAACATGAATTTGCTGGTTTCTCTTTTTAAAAAATGACCATGATACACATAATTGCATTATGAGGCAGGATGACATAATACATAAGACGATGTTTTCAAGCTGGTTTTGTTAAGTAGTTACCTCACATCCACAGAGTTGGTTTGTTACACAATGCAGTGTGTCCCACATAGACATGAACAAAACAACACAGCCAGCGTCCCATGGGGGAACAGTGGTTTCTAAAAATGAATCTTTAAACACAACAAATTGTGGACAGACAAGTTGATAGGAAAGAGCCTTGTATATAGGCACCAGTGCCCCAGTTCAACAATACCCATCCAAGGTAATAAGATTTGAGGAACAAAATATATTTGTGTGGATGTAATCCTAAATTCTGCCATGGGAAAACTAGAAAAGAGTGAGGCAAAAGCATTTTCTATAAAGTTTTATGTTGTATCTTTAGAGCATGAAGTTAGCAGAAAGGGAAGATATCATTATGTCCTTAAAATATATGTTTTTGATTGCTTGGACATTTTTACTACTAGATTTGGACTCAAATTATCCTTCCATATTCACCCTCATTTCTCAACAAAAAGTGAATCTCTGTGAAAGTCTTGGTTAACCTGCTTTTGAAAAAGATAATTCACTGGTCACTGGTTCTTTCTTTGCACAAAGGGCAGATTCTGTGATCTGAAACACTTCAAATTTCTAGAGCTGAAATCCAGAAAGAAAAAGTACTGATGAGATTATTTCCGCTATTCATCTCTTTTCAACTCAAAGTGGTGGTTTTGTCACTGAGAAATTATTGCTGGTGAAACCCAATTAACTGAGAAGAGCCCCCATCTGCAAGAACACTTGCTTTCAGCATGGAAGAGAATTTGTTTATACAGGTTTTATCTCTTCCCTCCGCCAAGTAACAAGGAGAAAGACCATAATTCAGAGGATTCATTTTCAGGAAAAGAAACACTATGAAAAATGACATTCTCTTAATGTTTTCAAAGTCCATTAGTACTTCCATGAATCAATACTGTCAGAGACCTTGTTCTACATAGAAGGGAAGGGATTTCAATTTTCTGGTGTTAGACAGCATCTCACATAAAACTCAATTAAACTAACAACACTATAAACAAATTATTTATAAGATTATTTAAAGCATTTCAAGACGGTGCTGTTAAGTGAGAAATCTGAACAGGAATTATCTACTATCAGCTGAATGTTTATGATTGCCACTCCACTAACACCTGCAAGCGAGTTCTGAATTAATAACCAGCTATGGGGAGGTAGATTCTAGCAGGTCTGCATGTGTAGAATTGAGAAAAACCAACCCAGGCAAAAATGCTTGTAAATTGGGAAAAGTTCTGATGCTTCTTAAGCTCCAGCCCAAACACTTGGGGGTAAAGTGACAAGTTCAGGGAGACACACAGTTGCTTTGTTTCGGATGATCCTTCATAAATGAATTGCCAGCAAGGCCTGATTTGAAATATTTAGTAGCATTGTCAAATCATGCACTATATCTTGTCCCGATATTTTAACTTGGAAAATGACTATTTGTGCAGGGTGCCCATAATAAAACTTAGAATCAGGGAGAGGTGGCTTCCAGGAACAAATATCCTGTGTGCGACAGTGGAAAGAACAGAGAATTCAGAGGCACAAAACAGGTGGCTTCATATCCCCACTCAGATATTTCCTTCCTCTGTGTCCACGGACATTATCTTCATACATCAGTTTCCCATCCATAACATGTAGACTTGTTGTACAGGTCAAAAGTAATGCTTCTAAAAATGCCTAGCAATGTGCCTGGCATGTCATGTTTAGTAAAGAACAGCTATAATTTTTATGGTTTGAAGTTTTGACTTTCCGAGACATTTTCAGAATTTCAAGTATATTCAGACAACATGCAGACAGAACTCAGAAGACTTAACTTCAGTGAGACTAAGGAACACACCAACTTCTTGGGATGCTTAACTGGTTATTTCAACCCTTGGCCTGGTGTACTTCCTTCTCCTTCTCCTGCCTTCTAAAATGTGGAGGAGAAAAGATTGGTTTTCTGGGCTTGTGGTCTGGGCCTGGAGAACACTATTGGTCGTGGTAGTCTACATCACCTGAGGATTTAATGACAGTCATAATTTTAAAATTACTCTGACCAAATGTTTGGCTTAGAAAGTGTATAATTTCGCTGATAGCCTGAACAGCTTGTTTGGGTGAATCTGTGCTCCGAGATGGCATGGCTGGAGAATTTCCAGGGCTCACATCTATTCACAGAGTCTCATGGTATATTTCTACCCATGACTCCACTCCTAGCAGTAAACTAGTTTTAGGAAAAACCTGTGAACTTCTCAATGTAAGCAATTTTCAGGACTAACTGGAAAACTAGTTAGAGGCTTGATTTACCAAGTATCAGTAGTACTTTGGTAGACTTTCAGGAACATGTGATTCTGTCAATATTCATCCTAAAGTGGTTCTTAGATGACAACAAGATATACTGGGGGGAAAAGGAATAAAAAAACATGAAGATAAACTATGTGAATTGGATAAAGTAAAGCAGAAAAATATCCCTCAGTGTTTTGCTCTAAATAAACTGGTATTTTTAACTGAGCAAAACTTTTTGAGCCATACACACTGTTTCACAATTTGGGGCAAATCACAGTCAAGTTTTTATTTGAAAATTGTAATTGCCACATGGCTGGTATATGAAGATAACCACAATATTCATATTTGTATTCTTACATTCTGCAAGAAAAATCAAATTAAGAAATGTTACTTGAAAAGATTAGCTATACCTAACAGACAAATGGATTCAATTTACTATGTGCATACATACACTTTGTGTATATGTGTTTTCAAAATGTACAGGAACCTCAGTTTGATGAAGAATTATTGCTGTGTAAAAGTATAGGAATATCTCATTGGTCATATTTATTGACAGGCACTTTCAGTATTTAATTCAGTTCTGAAAATGGGCATTAGCTTATTCCTGTTGCCAGTATAAATTCATTTACCATGTGGCCATATCCACAGCACTTAATCTTGTCAACATGAAGCTACACCTAAAAGCGATCCCTCTGGAATTAAACAAGGATAACACCTACACAATTTTATGATCAAAAACCACTTAGTTGAGGAGGAAGATAACAGAGAGCAATTGCTTGATGCTCTTTAGCACAAGCAAAGTCCTGTGTAGTTGTTTCCCCCTTTTCACGAAAAGACATGATGAGTTTGGAATTAGTTGTCTGTAGCAAGTTTACAATGACCTCACTGGGTTTCAAACCATCTTGGCTAAATCACAACAAGTGGCCATTCCATTTTCACAGAGCACAAAGAACATACTCTGAGACAGTGGGAGAGAGGTCCCATGGCAATATGGGAATGGTGTGTAAGATATACAAGGCATATCTGAACAAGGATTTTTTATTGTGGTGAAAACTAGACGCTCTTTTCCCCAACATACTTCATCAAACTATTTACAACTTCTGTAAAACTTGCATGTTTGAAAATACTTTATCCACTATCACATGTTACGAATACAGTAAAATATCTTCGCTCTATTTTTTTAAAGATGCGTTATCCTTCTATTTCATTTTCTTATGAAAATCTGAGTTTCTATAGCAATTGTTCAGTATTTAGCATAGTCAAAATACCAATGGACATGGGTTGCTAAACAGACATTACTCTATAATGAAACTGTGAAAATATAGCATTTTTAATTTCTATGTACATTTCTTAACTATAAAATGCAGGCAAAGTCATATATAGTATTATAAGCCGATTCCCTAGCAAGGTAAAGAATTTACATTTCTAGATAGTATGGATTATTACAAATTCTTTTAAAAAAGTGTTTTGTTGGTATTTATTAGCCCACCGGCTGCTGCACATACAGGTGTGTGCACACCTGTGCATATTTTGGGGCTGTTCAGGTAAGTGGGAGGCAGTGTGGGGAGAAGTAGAAGTGTAACATGGAAGACAGGACTCACCAACCCCTTTCTAAACTAGACCAAGTCAAACTGAAAAGGCTCTTTTTTAATAGTATGCATTACCTCAGAAAAACTAAAAGAGGCTATTTCCTCAATGATGTAATAGAACACATTTACCTAATAATTTGTAGGTACCAATAAAGAATAAAATCTGAGAGTGAATTATGAACCATGGATATTAAGGCTTTCTGGGCCTATGATGACTTCTCCAAGTTCCCTCACCTTCAGTCCCTTCTCTGCAGGTGGTAGCAGGGATGCTAGTATTGCTAACCCTGCTTCAGTTCGGTCAGCTCTCACTGTATATGGTAAGACAGCTGTGTAACAACATCATGGCCACAGTTCTAAGCAGTCATAACATAACAAGGCTGTGTTAATACATTTGAAGGCCTCATCTTGCCACATTTATTCAATTTCAGCTTTGGTAAGTATAATTAATAAAGTACAGAATAAGGAATACTGCATCTTTATCCATATACATGTCATCGTTCTAATGAACTGATTTCAAAGTGCAGAATTTTATTTACTTGAACACAGAAACGGCAATCTGAAGTTAAAACAAATTGTATAAAATGAACAGTCTTTGCACAAGCTATTCCAAATTTCAATTGTAATGAAAATAGCCAACCTAATCACCCTCCAACTGGTATTGGTAAACACTGTAGCATTTTGTGAGTTTATCCCCTGACAATCTACCTTCCCATTTCCCACTTAAATTTTAAAGTGAATAAAAAGTGCTCATTCAAAAAAATGGGGTTTATGTTACTGGTATTCAACTGCTTTTGAAAAAAATACCCTCTGTTTTATAAAGGCAGTAGTATAATCTTTATGGTAAAGCCATTTAGAAATCTTGGTCTAAATGCCTTAATAGAACTTAAGACAAGTTATCAAGTGGAGTCCACACAGTTGGCAAGATGAGGCAGGAGATGGATGGGGAAGTGTGAATCTCTCTCCAAATAACTTAACATCAGAGTATAAGGGGCTCTGTTAAAACTGCAAGGACTGAACCTAGTACTTTTTGGTGCCATAACTTCCCTGTCTTCAGTCTCGGCAATGCGAAGAGAAAGTCGGTTGTCCTGCAGCTCAGGTGAGAATACTACCAGCATGTGTGTGACAGTTCCCCACTATGCACATATTTCCGCTGCAAGGTGAGCAGCTTCAAACTTAAACCCAATGAATGTTCCTAGTTAGAGAATAACTTGAAAGTACTTTAAGATTCTATCCCTTTCCTGTAATTCATCATGCACTGTGCTTTTCCAAAGAGGCACATGATGTAGATTGGAGGCTTTTCTGTGCCTAAAGATATCCCATTTCCTTCCGCTCCAAACTACTTTCCTTTACACGGGAAAACACTTTTAGGAAACTCACCAAAGTGAATTTGCTTTGTCTCAAGACAAGCCCCAAATAAGTTTCAATTCTAGGGCGAGCTCAGTGACTCATTCACTTACTTGTGCTTGGATCCCTTCTTAAAGAACTGCTATGTCAGAAGGGGAAATGGCGCAGTGCTGGTGGGTTTGATCAGTTAGCTTACAATGTCAGTCTAGTTTCTACTTTGGAAGGTGAGAACAGCTCACTTCCCCAGCTCTTTCCGATGTCATTAGACAGCGTAGCTCATTTAGTTCTATGCTAACTTTAAGTCAAGCTGTCACTCAGGGAGACTCCACTGCCCGTCAGTTCAACCAGTTCTAAAAGCTTGTCTACTTGTAGTACTCTCAGGACACGCCTCAGCAGAGAAAGGGCCAGCTCTTCGGAGAGCGGGCAGGACCAACTCAAACCTACATTGTGCTTGTGGATTCCCCTTTTACCGGCCAACTAGGTGCCATGTCCGGCCTTGGAGGGCTTATGGCTGTGGTTGCTCCTCTCTGTATTCCTTGCCACTGACCAGTAGCCAATGCCGGCATGCATCAAGAAGCCTTTTTCTATTCTGAATGGTCACAGGCAATGAGAGTTGCATACAGTACAGATAAAAAATGTTCCAGTTGATAAAAGTAAAAAAGACAAACAAACCCAAAACCACCGGTTGGTGGGTCACAGATTATGTAGCTGAGGAAGTTATGAATAAAACTGCAGCCCTTGTTGCAGGGAAATCGCCTGATGAATTTTTCAGACCTGGAGCAAATATAGAGCAGACATGTGTGAGGCCAGAATTTGATCTGAAGTTCCTTTAACACCATCCAACACAAACTGTCCTTGTTGCAATGTTCATAGCTCTTGCTTCATCAGATTAAGATTATCTGAATTAGATGATCTTAAAAAGGGATCATTCTGTCACTGGAAATGATTTCAGAATGTTTGAACATTTAAAAATGAGCTAGAAATATCGTGAGGTTGATTTGTGCAATTCCCCAAATCAAGTGTTTGTCATTAAAATATATGTGCAAAGGTCTTTGGTGGAGACCTTTTCCATCTAACCTACAAAAAATCCTAACAACGACAACAACAACAGCAACAAAAACTTACCAAGCCCCTTCGCCACATAAAGCTGGAAAAAACCAGCATTTAAGTGGGCACAAAAACACGATACTTCTTCTGGAAGAATGCTTGTTGGTGACGCATTGCTTTGTTTACTGCAAAAGGCTCAAGATTTTAGAGGGTGGGTGGAATTCTCCCCTCCTCTTATCCTCATCCCAGGATGAATAGGCTCAATATCCCTGCAGAGGCCAGTGAGGAGCCCCGGGTCCTAACACAGCTTAAAAAATGAAACGTGTGCAGGAGAAGGTATTGGAGAGTCACTTACCCTCGGCTCTCCAGGAGAGGAAGCTAGCACCACGGCATTTCTGCGGGGGTCATTCCCTTCCCACACCTCGGTCCCAAGGAGAACTGACCCATTAATCAAAGAGTTAACTCCCAGTCGTCTCCTTTGCCTTTCTAGTCACCAAATAACTGTTTTCAAACAAGAAAAGGGGAGCATAATCTTTAATTGTGGTACTCAACTGAGCAGGACAACAAACAGCAGAAAGATTACCTCAGTGCTGTAAATGGAACCAAGACATCTAAAATGCTGGGTGTTCTTTACAATCCCTTCAGTTAAGTATGAAAATCGGTAACGTGAGTCCTCAGTGAAGTTATTGTGGAGAAGTCCTTTTATTCATTATTGCTTTTCTCCTCAAGAGGCGCATTATTTCCATCTCTGCTTTGTCTGATTTTTCATGTGCACTGACTTTGCCTGGGCAGCCCCGCCTCTTCCCTTGGTGCCAGTGTGTCTAAGAAAGTTTTTTTCCCCTGATTCCTTGTAATCAAACACTAGGGCTAGGAAGAAATGATGTCTAGGTGACAGAACATTGCGATTTGAAGTGGGGCAGTAGTTTGGTTTTTGTTTTTTTAGACAGGCTCTTCCTATTCAACTACAGAACAGCTCTGTGCCAGTCCATGCCAGGGCAGAGACCAGGACTAGACTTCAACTGAAATGTCGCTGCCCCTCTGCTCGAACAGATGAACAAAATGGAATCAAAGCAAAATGAAAACAATCAATGACAAACAAATGAAAGATTCAGTGTTGCTTTCTTCAGGGCAGGGCATGAGGACCAGTTGCGAGTGGTATCTAGCTGCTGCCGCCACTATTCCCCAGGGCTGCTCGAGTGTGCCTGTATGTTCAGGTAACGGGACCTCGCCAACGACTTCTTCCTTTCTACGTTCATGCTGCTTGCGGGTAACGGACTGGGCATGTGTTCTAGCTTACCTAGATAGGAACTCAAATTTTTTAAAAAGGGGCTAAGGGTGGGGTAAGATGAGAGATTTATCCAAATTTGCAAGGTCTTGCTCTAGCCATCAATTTGTGGCAGATTACCTTTAAGGTCTTGATAACAAAACGTCTGACAGCTCAGAAAATGTATAGGCTACAAACACCGTTAAATGGCAGAGGACACAGCATGGAAAACAATGCCTGTCTCTTCAGCATTAGTGTCGCTGAACTCCCAGGCCAGCGTGAGGACGTCTCTCGAGCAGTCAGGAGGGGGGTTACCTTCAGACCGAAAGGAGAAGTGTTCCTTCTTGTTCCTGCTCTGCTTTCAGACATCGTGGGTGGTGATGCCCTTTTGTGTTAACACTGTGAAGGGGATTCAGCCCTGCTGAATTGGGTGCCACGAAGAGATCCAGCTCTTATGCCCAGCTGGACAGGCAGCCTTCCTCACACCAGCATGTGCCTCCGGCGGTGCAACGCCAAGTGGTCTGACCGGGAAAAGCTGCGATCGCAGTCCGCACACTTGAAAGGCTTCACTCCCGTGTGTTTGCGGTAATGCCTCGTCAGTTCATCCGAACGGGCGAACTTCCAGGTGCAGCCTTCCCAGGTGCACTTGTAGGGTTTCTCCCCTGGAAAAGACAAAGGCACAACGCTTTGGCGCCCCATCACATTTCCATAGCAACCCAGCCAGAACTGTGCATGGGGAAGACTGGTGTTTCCAACGGTTCAGTGGTTCCTATTTGGTAAATCTTTGTCAGGAACCCTTACTGTCCTTCCGAGAGGCTTGATATCAGAGAGTTCTGGGTTTCAAATTCGTCTTTCCTGCTGTAACATCAGGCAAGTAAGCTAACACTTGCATCCTTAATTATGAGAATTGAATTTGTGGGCCAAATACCAAAAAGCATAGGCCAGAGGTGGCCAGGGAAGGAGAATTAAGTCCCTAGCAAGTCTGATCTAGCCCTAAGGCTGGAAGTCAGAAGGAAGCACCAAGGATAATTACGTTTAGTTGCGACCCCCATGTGCATCACTTAGGTGGTTTCAGGCTGTTCTAGGACACAGTGTCCATTTACCAGTCACTGAGGGCACACACATAATTTCATGAACCCACTTTTACCTAAGTTTTAGTTCCTATGAAGAAGCTAAATACATGTTTACCGCATAACAAGAAAGTAGCATGAAAGTAGACAGGCAGAAGCTGTTTGAGAGGTTCCATTTCCTGAAAATAAAAGCACATTCAACCCTCAAAAAGGAGGCTCACACGATTCATAAACATCGATGCTTTGCTAGGACCACAGACACCTCAGGAGTAAACCGTTTAAATATTTTTTAAAGCCTTAAGATTGAAGGTGAGTCCCAGGTCCCATCAGCTTGGACCAAATGCTGAAACTCCCTGTAAAGAGCAGCCTGAAGTAGTCTGTAACCTGACCAGGCCCCGCAGTCAGCTTGTAAGGACTGTAAAATATGCAAAGGCCGTGCTGGGAAAAGATCCTCTATCCATTGTGCATATGGGCTCCCAGGGGCTGTGGGATAATGGATGACCCAGGTGAGCTGCTGTCCTGGCCCTCTTTCAGACCAAGAGCCCTGTCCCCGTGCAACCTCACAAAAACTGCTCTCTCCTTTGGCACCTTCCAGCCAGCACTCCACAGAACATGCTTCTGGGCAGCACAGGGCCTCTACTGCAAAAAGGGAAGAGAGCCATGTGCTGACCCTTTCCCATACAGAGAACTGTAAAGTGAATATTTTAACCCCACTTTACAGATGAGAAAACTGAGGCTCCAGTAGCAAAGTGGCTTAAGGCCAGCAAAACAATGTACGTGGCTCTGAATCCAGTGCTTTCACCAAGGTATTGAGGAATGGATAATTCTTACCCTATCTAAACTTTGTTGCCTCCTCAAATAGAGTGAGTTCTGCTCTCTTAGGCACTTTCTAACTCTTTGCTTCCTATTTCTCTTAAATCATCTATCAATATACCCTAAGGATTTTGTTTTGATGCCTTTGTCATCTACCAATTGCTGAATTCTTGGGGAGGCCAAGGACCATGCCTCTATGATTTAAGTATTCCCAGACTATAGAACAGGTCCCAAGCAAGCACCTGAATGAAGAGAACTGCAACACACACACACACACACACACACACACACACACATGCACACACATGTACATGCATCCACAGAAATTACTAAGCCTTATAAATGCGATGTGCTGGTAATGCCTACGTGGGACAGCTGGATCAAACCAGACTGGACAGTTTTCATCCAATCAATGTTATCTATAGAGATTCTGGTAGGATGGAGCAGCCCTTTCAGAAAAGCATGGGTAAGTATCTCAAACCTGTGTGATCCAGAAATGCTGATGTGCTAACTGTGGGCACAGGAGGCCCTGAAAGGGCCCCTTTCAAGTACAAGTCCACTGACTGCATGCACCCAAAACCTCAACTTCTAATTCATTCTCGCTGTTCCAAGGAAACAAACTCTGCATTTGTCTGTGTCTACTGAGCAGGGTTGGACAGCGATTAAACAAATATCAGTAAAACCTCTCACAAAATTGGAGATCAGCTATATAATTTTTCAGGGGAATGAGTAACATACATGCTGAATATCATCTCTATGTTTGTGAAATTTATGTCATAAACATGCACTCTAATGCTGAGCTCTTCGAAAACACTTCCACCTTTCGGGCACTGCGCTTAGTGAGCTGGGCATCACCAGAGTGCATGTCCTAGCTGTGCCCTGTGTGAGGGTGGGATCAGAGACACAGACGCAAAGGCAAAGGAACTTTTGGGGAACAGCACAGCTCAGGGCTGCAGTAAGAGGATGAACAGTGCTCTTAGTGGGGAAACATCCCATGCGATTAGAAACACTACTGAACACTGCCCTGGTCGCTACAGGTAGTAGAGAGAGGGGCCGTATCACTGAGTGGCCCCAAAGGGAACAGGGGCTAGAGGCAAAACTTCAGGCCCATCTCAAGGCGACATGAAAGGCTGGCATGGCCCCAAGGAGAGACTAGTCATCGCCTCAGATAATGTCTGCTGTCCTTGCACGCTCACTCAGTTTAGGCATATAAAATTCTCTTAATGTATTCCTCAAAATTAAGACAGTCAGACCTTAGTTTGGTAATTTCATTCATCATGGTAGTTATGCTCTTTCCACCTGAAAAATCTATTGGAGGGGTTGGTAAATTATGGGTCCCATTTTTATATTTTTTAAAGGCTGAAAAAATATCAAAGGGGAATCTGTATATGCAAAATCGTGGAAAATGTAGAGTCCATATTATTGTAAACCAGCCACACTGATTCATTTACACAACATTTTCATTATTTGCCAGTGAAGATAGAATTGAACAGCTGTAACACAAATCATGTTCAGTGTGAGATTCATACTATCTGGCCCTCTGCAGAAAGTCCACTGACCCCAGATATTAAGAAAGGGCACTTCCGCCCTTCGTAGGTTTTGAATATTTTGGGCATGCTATCTGAATTCTCAACTAACAATCCTCAATCCAAATTTTAAGAATTCGTTCAGTAATAAACATAGGTATTTCTGATCTTTATTTTACTTAAGCATAACTTTAACTGCAAATACATGCTTTGTCATCAAGCCACAGGTGGGTGGGACAGTTATATGTAAATTTATTAAGTATCTTTTAAATATGCAGATTTAACTGATACATAAACATTGTCCACACTTATGGGATTCCACATGATATTTCAATAAATGTATACACTGTAATGTTTAAACCAAGTGAAATGTATCTACCTCTTCAAACTCCTTCTTTATTGCTGAAAATATTTAGAGTCTCTTTTATGGCTTTTTGAAATGTCCGGTATGGTACCACTGTCTGTGCTCTCCTGTTGTGCAGTGGTCCACGGGGGCTTCCTGCCTCTAACTGCAGCTTTCATATGCACCAGGCAGCCTGGCCCTGCCCTCTCTCCACCCCGTTCTCCTACCTGGGGGGGGGGACGGGACACGGGACCCCCTATTCTCTCTGCTTCTGTGAGAGTAACATTTTATATCCTGCATATGAGTGTGACCATGTGTACTTGTCTTCCTGTGCCTGGCCACATAAGCCATTTCATGACACACATTTTAAACTGAGACTTGTGTGTGAAAGAGCATGAGCGACTACCCTCAACGGCTCACCCAATTTCTACCCGAAGTAAAAAAATAGCTTCAGGATCTTTTCTGTTCACTGAAAAAGCACCTAGGAAGGTGAAGATCAGAATGGTGTCAGCACCAGGAAGGCCTCTCCAGGGTTTACCTGAGAACCCAAAGCACTGATTCTCCATCGTGATGGAGCCCTGCTCCTCCAACTACCTTAATAGCCTTTGTACACAAGGTCACCGGGAACAAGGACGAGTTACTGCTCTGCTGCGGCAGGGCAGGGGTGATCTCATGGGAAGGATCACACAGCAGGGGTTCAGATGCTGCAAATCATTTGTCAGATGGGTATTTTAAAGGGGAAGAGCAGAAAAAGTACCAAGTGGCAGCAAGACTCTGTCTGAGCCCCCCATGGGGAGCAGGGCACAAGTGTAAAACTGAAAAGCAATCTGTGCAGTTATGATCAGGTACAATAAGCCATCACAGAGAGAGGAAAGAGACCTCAGAACACCATAAACAGACTCCTCTCCACTTCCCTGCTCCAAACCAGTGAAAGGGACACTGAATCTTGTGAGCTTCTGGGGAGTAAATATCAATGTAAAACTCTTCTACTAGGGAAGAGACAAGAGAAAAAGTACATCAGAAAATAGTAAATGTAAGTATCTGGTTGATAAATGACTTTCCCTTAAAACTTTCCTTACAAAAATATATAATTTTCTTTTTCACTATTCAAAAACCAAAAATATCAGCATAATATTTATTGCCTCCCTTGCCTCATTAATAAATTGGAGTTTAAACTTCTGCATTTAAGAAAAAGGAGGAAAAAAGAAAAGATTTCCAATATTTCTTCAAAATTAGAGGCTGAGCTCTGAGCACCAGGGTAGAAGAGAGGGATCCTCTGGCCAGGCAGGGGCTGGCTTCTGCCGCTCAGCTCAACTCAAACAAGACCTAGGTATCGATTACACCTACCCAGTGCCTAGCATTTCATTAGAAAGATCAATAAGCCATTAAATGCTCTCTTTGGAGTAGTCAAGTGTTAGAAATGGATAAAAAATTTTAGTAGCTACTGCCTTGTTTTTCATATATAATGTTTATGTTTGTGCTCTGAAATAATTGAAAGGTACAATCCTATAAAATACATTAAGATAACAGGAACTAATGCCATCATATGAATAAAAACTAATTAAGATGATAAATAAGTTTTTAAGACATACAGAAGTAGGTGTAAATGAGCCTGAAAGATGCTCATGAAGAACAGAGTCTTTCTTCCATTTTGTCTCTCTCCCTTTAAAAATTTGCTAAATAAGAAATGTATAAATTTAATTTTCAAAAGCCAGTGGCAGGGACAGAAGGGTAGGTGAAATTTCCATGATAATGTTCCTATGGAAAGAGCTAGCGTGGGTAATAAAATGAAGCAGACACCTCTGGGCTCAGCTGTTGCTATGCACAGCTGCTCTAGATCAGGATGAGCCAGGGCAGTGGCAGCAAACAGGATTTCCATTCATTTTTTTCAGGGATGGTGAATTTTCCTTAAATTCATCTGAACTGGAATTCTGCAAATGTGTTACTCCAAACTCCTTTCCCTGGAAATGAGCTAAAAATAAAACCAGCAAGCCTACTTGCCTGCTCCTTGTTTCTAACTCACAAATATGCCTCCAATCCCCCTCTGGCAAATCTTTGAAAATTACTTTAATGTTTTTCACAGTGACCTGAAGTTTTGATGTCAGCATCAGATCCTTGTTGATTTTAGAAAAAGGTATATAGTGTATTTCTTTTCTCTTCAGGGTATCACTTCCTTAGCAATGAGTCCTGTGTGTGATTTTGAGGTATGACGCTGATACGTAAGAAGTATCAAAGGACCCTCGCTGAGTGATTGGTGGCCAGCTGGGGGGATGTCAAGCCACTCTTTGGGGTGACATTTCATTAAGTTCTAGGTTTTTGATCCTGAAGTGATTCTCTCTATGTGATAAGTTTTTATGCAGCTTCTGTATTTTAATAAATTGTTTTTATCCACCTTCTGTATTTTAATAAATGGTTGTGTTGAAAATGGTAAAAGTCTTTTATTAGACAGATATCTAAAGATTAAAAACATAGAACATAAGAGTTCAGGTTAAATACAACTTTATTTTGCATGTGTAGCCAACTTTTTGTGTGTGTGTGTACACGTGTGTGTTTGCAGGTATTATTTAAACTGAATAAGTGTCCTGGGAAAATAAAACATATCAGAGGGTTTTTTTTTTTTTTTTTGGTCTTAAAACAGTCAACACAAACTGATTTATTATGAGAAGCCCGTCTCTTTCAATTTTGGTTAGAGAAAAGGATTAAGAGTCACTAAATGCATTTCCATGACATTTACCCAGCAGAAGGCATAATAAAGTCTAAAGAAAACATCAGGTAGTGAATAGATCCCCAAACCCACCAAACAAAACTTACTTTTTCAGGTGCCACCCATGTCACCATGTGAAATGCTGCGAAGGGAGTGTGAACTGAGACAGAAGGCAGGTGCCCTTTCATATTAAAATGATGGGTGAGCAATGCGCTTGGAGGAATGTGCAGCTGAAAAAGGCCTGTGTCAAACAAAACACCCATGTTCTCAGCAGCTTCCATTATTTTCTCAAGCAACTGAAAGGACACGTTTTGCAACAGGAAACGTAGGCATTTTTCTTAGGTTCAGAAGTGCATTTCTGAAGTATGTCCCTGTTTAACTTTTATAAAGTTACAGGGCTGAGACACTGACAAATGAGCTTCATTACTTTCAAGGCTCAACATATTTGCTGTGACAATTTGTTTCACATGAAGAATGGTATTTGCATATGGGGGGGCCAGAATCAAGATTCCTATCTTGTCTTCTGGTTTCTGTTACACTAGTTCATGAAAGTTCACAGAATTTTAGATTGGGAAGGAAATTAGGCACTTTCAAGATGAGAAAATAGAAACTCGGAGACCAAGAGGCCAACTTGTGCGTGTGGCTCACCTCAGTCATTCGGGCTACCTTCTGCCTTCGTTGATTAAGGTCGTATTGACCACCACAAACTTTGAAGTCAGACAGGATGTACAGCCAAATCCAGGCTCAGCCATGGATTTGCCAGTGGATTCTCAGCTGCAGAGTTATGCTTCTTGTATCAGTTTTTCCATCTGTAAAATGAATATACTATCGATTCCTAGGTGTTTCTGTGAAATTCAAAAATGCAGATGCCATGTGCCTGACAAATGATAGGTTCTCAATAAAGGATATTTAATTTTGAAGTCATGGAATTTTAGATTTTTCTGTTTTTGTAAACATAGGCACTATAAAGTTAAAACAGATCCTATGTGCTATTTTTAAAGAGAGCTGTAGTCACTTTTTTGCAGCTGAGACACAATAAACTACACAACAACTTAGAGGAGACAGGTTTATTTTGGCTTAGCATTACAGTTCCTGGTGAGCTGGCTCCAAGGCAGAGCAGCCCAGCAGAGGGGCACAGTGGAGAAACAGCTGCTTATTTCATGGAGGTCAAGAAGCAGAGACAGAGGGGAGGAGCTCGGGAGCTGGATCTACCCTTCCCAATCACATCCTGGTGACCTGACTTCTGCGCAGGGCAAGTCAACCATCTCACCTGCATGGTACAATCACCTTCCAAAGGCCCTGCTTATGAGCTCATGAGGCTTGTTGGGGACACGCTCAGTTGAAACCCTAATAAGAAGTGAATTAAGGTTTTCTGATAACTGGATGCTAATCCTGACCCTGAGTTTTAAAAATATTTTAAGTATAAAGCCACTGTACAGGCCAAGGAAACCCATGATATTTTGACTCACTGATCTTGGCAATTTAATCAAACAAGTTAACAAGACGCTACTCTGCTCTCCCGAACTGTATAGAATGAGCTGATGATCTTCTCTTTATGTGTAAATAGGACCGAAGGAATCCCTTCTCCCTTCCCCACGCAGTTTCAGGTGGATATTTTGGATAAAATAATATTTGCCAAAGCATATAGTATTTCTTGGTATCAGATTTTGCCTAAGAGCTTTAAGGATATTAACTCGTTGAACTTTGACAACTTCCTAATGAAGCAGTTGCAAAAACAGACCCCTGCTGCCTTCAGACATGCAGTTAGCACATACCCTAACCGCTGTGCGCAGTGCTTCTCAACGTTTTAGATTCCTGCTTTCACAGACCAGGGTACCTGGTCAGAACTGGTTAAGCAGAATAAGACCCTGAGTTACCTATGACAGGACAGACAATACTGTTAAACAGAGCCTAGCCCTCCTCACGCAGAAGTCAAATACAAGTAAAGGAAAATGTCCTATAATCAAGTGCACTTTACTGAAAGTCAGAAGTGCAAGGTCAAAGGACATTTTTTTACTTGGCTGTTTGCAGGTGAAATTTCCAGAAAGGGACAACACTTCCTTTCCTCTGTGTCTGGTGACTGCACCTTCAGTCTCTTTTGCAGAGGCATTTTCCTTTACCCGTCACTGTAATATTTTCCACAATTCTGACACTCTCTTCTTATCTTCTCAGGTTCCCCTTGGTTTCCTCAGTCTCCACTACAGCTCATAAGAAAAAGATTTGACTCTGCCTAAGCATCTGACTCTTAGACTCCGCCTAAGCATCACAGAGGTATGGGGCATTTCTAACTGAAGTCCAAAAGCAATCTCAGCATGGCGGACACCTACTCAGCAACTACATCTAAGCAAGACACACTCCACCTCCCATTTGTTATCAGCAAAAGGGTGACCTCACCAATACAAGGTCCACCTTGAACTTCTAGGTGGAGAGATGTCTTGGGCTCTTTCTTACAGAAGGAGGACACGTATCCCTTATCCACCTCACATCAGTGACTTTTATCAGCCAGCTCTGCCTTCCAAACACCCGGGCAGTGGTCCTCTGCAGTGCATCCCCATGATAGAGGTCTTGCTATCTTTCAACAGGAGCAGCTTCTGATGGTCTGGTTTCCCTGTCCTGTGTTCTACTCCCACCAGTTTACTGTTTGCCTTGTACTGACAGAAGTTTTGCTCAGAGAGTATGACTGTGTCCCTCCTTGGCTCCCAGGTATGCTGTGCATGTCTGTATTAAGGCTCTCATCATGGCACACCAGGACGGAAAGTTTTTCTCTGCTTCTGCTTGTACATCCACATGGTGCAAAGAGAGCTTTGAGTAACCCCAGAGCCTTCCACAGTGCTTGGTGCTAATAGCACTGTTCTTCTGTTGACTAAATGCATAAAACCACTTTAATTCAAATACTTCCTTGTGGGGCTAAGGGTGTAGCTCAGTGGTAGAAAGCTTGTCTAGCATGCTTGAGGCCCTGGGGTCCATCCCCAGCCCTGCAAAAGAAAACAAAACCATTTTCCTTTTCTTCTGAAAACAGAAAATATGAGACAACATAAAAGTCATCTGTTTTGTTGAGACAGTTTACTTTTCATGTTCTATTCATTCTATGATCTTTTCTAGACTAATAAATTTTGAAAAGGAAAATAGATTTGGGAGGTTTCGTTTAAAACACTTGCCACATACAGATCTGCAAAGAAGTGTCTTATTTCAAAAATATGAAATTAGTAACATGATATGTGACTGAGCCTTGTACTTTGTTGTTCAAAAGAACATTAGTTATTTTAAACTTTAAGTGATATATATTTACACTTCTTTTTATTGGTAGTTATGATTTTTAATTGAATTAACCAGAGCAGTATGAATAAACATTTTAATATATTTTAAGGGTGAATATAAAGTCTTCCAATTCTACCAAAATATAGCCCCTTATTCTTGAAACCACAAATTTTAATAGCAGTTATTTATGCCTTTGAGGACTCGACATCAACAATCAAACCCTAGTGACTCTCAAGCAGAACATAAGAAAGTACCAAGGTTGGAGATATTATTATCCCACACCACCCCTTTCCGATAGCTTTGATGGATGTATTAAGAAAACACAGCCCAAAGCAGAGGAAGATCCATAATTATCCTATGGCAATTTTAGTTTTCCACTGTTATTGGTGATTTATGGGCTAACATAAGTAGAATTCAAAAACAAAACTCACTTAAGAATAGATTTATTTAATGGAGAGAATCATGGTAGACTGTTTTTAGAAGTCTTTTCTATGTATAGGGAAAAATATCAACTTATTTTTAAAGTCAGTTCAATAAAGTAAGATTTTCACAGCAGAACTGCATCAAATATGCACAGCACAGGCATCTGCACTTAGATCACTGCGCATCTTAGATCTGACGTGCTGCTTCTGCACAGTAATTCTGATAGGCTAAAACAACTCTCCAGTAATGAATGCAAGTACAACGCTTGCAATGCTTTCACAGCATGTTGCTACCAATCGAGACTGGAAACAGGTGGAAGACGTTCCTTGGCTGAGGTGGCCCTAAAGTGTTTGTCTGTATAGGTGAGGGGTGTGCACCATATTGTTCTAGGCAGAACCAATTCCTCCCTTGGCTCAGGGAAAGCACACTCCTGCAGCCTTCATGCTTCCGCAGTGCACATCCAGGGAGGTGGCTGTCTCCCCCCAGCATCCACTAGATTCGGGACTCTTTGCTGTCTTCATCTCCCCATCACATCCACGAATATGCAAAGGGCTGTGAGATGGGGAAGCACCAGAAGCTGCCTATTTAATGTTACTTTATGACGAATGCTTCTGCCTCGCGTGTCTCACTGGCGTTCTAACGAGGAAAATTTTAGTAGATTGAGAAAAAGGACCGGTTTACACTACTAAAAAGCCTCAAAGACAGATCACTGAACTCTCTTGCTATCTCGTTACTTTCCCATATTTGAATGACGAATGCTAGCGGGTGAGTACTGCCAGGTACACATGCACAGGAATGTGGCTCTGACAAAGAGATGAGTCCGGCTGATTACTCGTAAACCTGTCTGAGACAGGGGGTACGACTATAGCACAGGCCCTAAGAAACTACAGGCCCAGTCCCAGCGCCACTGCTTTTGCGCTATCTGGCTACGGACTGGTACTCTAAGCCTGCTGCCCAGCAGGGATTTATACAGGTGAGGAAGGTATGTAAAGCACTGAAGGAGCTGAGCACACTGCATGGGACAGCACAGGTCCTCAGGAAATACCAGCCCCTCTGCTTGTGACTTCTGTCTCATGATAACACCCTAAGCCCACGTGCTGGTCATCCACCAAGCAGGCGGATGCGTGACCCTCAGGTCCGGTGAGCTGCCTGGTCGGGTGTTCCTGCTGCTTTAGTCTTTCCCACACTCTCATCCTTTCTGCTAACCATTCTCCACAGCAGGGAATGTGCAGGGTGCTGGGAGGAAAGAACATCTGCCTTTTCAGGAAAGGAGTGCGGTCAGAAAGCTCAACAGAGAAGGAGGGAAGGAGGCAGTCTGGAAAGTTAACAGGAGGTTACAGACTGAAGGAGGAGGAAGAACAGAGGCAACCAGGAATGCTCCTTCAGGGAAGGGGTGGCACACAGGCACGAGCTCCGCAGAGCGGGGCTGATCTGCAGGTTCACTTACTGGAGCTGAGGAGGAGGCTGTTCCTATGACGTTCTCCTGTTTTTGCTCTAACTGCTCAGGGGACCTGCAGTGCACTTACGGACAAGCTCCCTGACCATGGCTATTCCTCTTTCCACCTCTGTGAAATAAACCCTTCTCCAGTGACAGCAAATGCTCAATAAACAGTAGTTTAGTGACATCGAGAATGGGTCAGTTACAGATAGACAACTGCAATGCTCCAGTCAGTATGTAAAATGCATTCCATAAAGGGTTACTTATTTATTATAATGGTGACAAAATGGGCTTATTAAACAAGTTAGCTTTATTCCAAATGTACATATATGTGATGCAAATTTTAAATTTAGTAGGAGTATGAAATAAAGAGGTTATATAATTAAAGCTCACTGACTATAAACTGGATTATCTAGATTTTTTCTTTAAACTTACTGCTCTCAATAATAATATGTATCTACAATTATATCCATTCATACCTAATTTCTGTTCAACAAAGAATTATTGAGCCTCTATGCTGTGTCACTGTATATACCTGGGATATAAAACTGATGTCCGTTTGACAATTATGCAATGAATTTCTATATTCACATTCAAAGTTAAAGAAGGAAACCTGAGATTTACATAAGTTAGGCAGCTTCTCTAAGTTTATCTAAGAGGCTCCAAGATTGAACCTTTTGTCTCCTAACTTCAAGTTTAGTGATACTTATATTTTCTTATTCCTTGGCAATTACTCACTGTTGTGGTTTGAAGGTAACTTGTGCCCTCTAAAACTCACACTGAAATTTAATCCCCATTATGAGATTAAGAGGAAGGATGGGCAGAACCCATAAGAGGTGATTAGGGCCTTGCCTCATGAGTGGGTGAATCCAGTCAAGCAACTGATGAATTAATAGGTTAATGAAGTGATGGGTTACCTCCAAAGCTGGACTATTATAAAAGTCAGTTTGGCTATGTCTCTCATGCACGCCATCTCTTGCGCTGTAGCAGAGACTGAGTGCTCTGCTAGAAAGAAATAAGGCCATCATCACCAGATGTGGACTTTTGATCTCTGACCAGAACTTTGAACTGAAATAAACCTCTGTTCTTTGTAATTCACTCAGTCTATGGCACGGTGGTATTAGCAACAGAAAACAGACTAGAACAACCCTATGGCTCGTATTTCTGAGCTGTCTGCTCAAGACTTAAACAACTTACTAGGAAAGGATTTTTTCCCGAGAAATGTCAATCTGTTCTTCAGTGATTTATTATGTTGGCATCACTAAACCCTGTGCTTTATGTTAAAACTTATCTATATATGGGGAGCCTGAAATAGAGCATTATATGCGATGACATATTTAATGAACAATCAGATGTGAAGTCATGAACAGGAGCACCCCACTTATCCAGAGGGCAGACTCGGCAGCTGCAAGCATCTGTAAACCAAAGGCCACTGGAACGCACAGGTGTCACAAGCCCACGGTTTTCTTTGAATCAACCACTTCAGAAGCTCAGTCAGTGAAAAAAAAAAAAGATGGCAAATTAAAAGCAAGAAACACACAAGCAGGAAGAATGGATGAGGTAAGAACAAAAACATCCAGGCTCTGCTGGCATTTAGGGTCAGTGTGTCTGAAGAGGGTGTGTACATGTGTATTTCAAACATACAATCAACTGTAACTAGTACATAATAAGTTAATTATAGCACTCATTACTCATAAAGCCTTAATTCAGCAACAAAACAGTTATTAAATAATGTATAGATTCCTTCATTTATAAAGCTAGGGAAAGACAGATTTTAGAAACTACTTGCAGGAATGGGAGGGGAAGTAAATAGAATTAAGATGTGTTATGTAATGCGTCGACTCCCCACCATGTAACCACTATGTAATGAGGACATGCACAATAAAAATATTACAATAGAATAGGTGTTTTTAAGGGTTCATATGAATAAACTTCCTTCACATGCAAAATTCTGAATGAATTATTGTTGGTAAAGCCGAACATATAAGAAGTGCGACTGCTTTAATTTGGCTAACTTATAAAATGAACAGTTTTCAAATGAATTGAAATGATTAAAATGATTATCGAATATGACTGCTTTTGAGTCTCACAGATTTACTACACAGCAACATAGACATTTGGAGCATAAAATACCTCCAGGTTCATCTGAAATCAACTTCTACATGTTCTACTTACCTTTTTCTAAAATCTGGTTTTAAATTTAATTTTGTCTTTTTAAAAATATATCAGTAAAATGTAAAATTTTGCTGAACAATGATAGTCCATTTTAAAGTCACGTCACACACACACCAGTTCTCACTTCCTCTTTTCAGACCCTTGCTAGCTTAAACCAACATCTGGGGCTATGGCCCCATCTAGTGGCTACACACATCACCAATGCCTCCAGTTTATTTGCTTATACAGTACTACAGAAAATAGTATTTCTAATAAATTTTCCTATGAAATGCAAATTTAATTTAATGTTCAATAAAATTCTTAAAGTGTGAAAATACATAGTACATAGTCTTTATACAAAGCACAGATTTAAATGACAATTTAAATATACTGCATATTCACTTAAATATACTGTACCCTTCATCTTATAGAAGAGACACCCGTTTTAGGGCAGTTCCCACTGAACCTGCTGTCTGTAACACAGTGTGACTGCGAAGATACATTTTTTCTCCTTGTTAACACACTTTAACATTACTGAGTGTTAACACAGTACCGGCATTTCAAACTACCTGGCGCATCTCCAAGTTATCGTCTAAACTGCACATCAGTGAAAATATATTTAATTTTACACTTAAAAAAAGCTACTTCTCAGTATTTCTCTAAATTCCTTGATAACATCTAGAAAATGTTTTCTTTCACATTCCTCTACATATGTTTAAATTACTCAGTCCTAGACAACTGATCAAGTACTAATAAAGCAGAGAGAGTGCGTGTTAAAGCCAGAATTAATGTGACTTTCTCATAGAAAGTTCTCACTGCTGCCTGTCCCCTCCTCCCGTAGTGTGTGTGGTTTTCATAAGTCATCTGCTATTATCCCAATGCCACATTAATTATTGTTGGTCACACACAGGTAACTTACTCAATATGCCTGAAGCAAAGGGAAGGTTAAGAAGATTTTTATTAAAAGCATGTGAACCAACCTGAATTTCTGTAGAACCAGTCAGTGTTCATTACACACTGAACACTAAGTTATGAAATCTTATAAATATTTATACATTAGAAGCCAGCCCAAGCACACTTTGGACCAGTTACAGCAATTAACCTAGTTTTAGTTCTTCTTTTTTCCTCTTTAAAAGTAGTGTTACTCACTGATGGTTCAGGAGACTCTGCCTGAACAGGTTACAGCCATCTCTTGCTATCTTGGTGTACTGGTTCCTGGCCCTCACTGAAAATACACAAATCTGCAGATATGCAAGGCCCTCACATGAAATGGCGTTGATGCATAAGCTATGTGTGTCTTCTCATATATCTTAGGTAATCTCTGTATTAGTGACATAACAAAATCTCTGTGAAATGAACAGGTGTTGTACTGTATTGTTTATGGAATAACACACAAAACAATCCATGTATGTTCAGTGAAATGCAACTTTTTTCCCCACAAAATAGTTTCTATCCAAGCATGGTTAAATCCACAGAGGTTGAACCTGAAGATATGGAGATCACAATTTCTCTGCTAAACAAACAAATGGTTTGATGCGTCTTGATTTGGGGCAGGAATCTAACGAGGCTATTTGGATGTAGGTGTGAGACACACAGATGTGGTTTGGAAATAAGACAGTTCAGTGGGCTCTTAGCTATTAAAGAAGGAATTAAGATCCACTGGGATACAGGTCTGTGGATTATGTCTCAGGGGTTCTCCTTTGAACCTATTTTATCCAACCACTGATTAACAAAGATGAAGGAGCTGAAGAAGAGAGCTACTTTAGGAAAAATAAGGCTGGAGGAGGGGTTTCAGACCATTGCAATTCATTAGAATACTGGGCCAAACCAGTGCAATGGGTATAAAATAACTATTTCCCAGACTAGAAAAAGCATATGCAACTTGTAGAACGCTGATTCTGTCTCCTATCTCCAGCCAGTGGCTAAACTCGTAGCACCACATGGCATGAAAGCCCTCAGCAGTGCTTGATGAAGCATCTTCCTCCTTTCACTCCTTTCCATGTGGTTAAATAAGATAGAGGTGTCTGTGTCAAAATGAGGCCAATATGTATCCCAGAAAGCTCATGGAGAATAGAATAACACAAACTATGTGATGATTCACTGGGGACAGATCATTTTTCTAAATAGAAACGATCCTATCAAAGAAGTCAGTAATATGGCCTGATCGTACTTCTTGCTCTGATTGTGCTTCACAAGTCCTGATGGGATGCCGCATGCTGATTTGACTTCCACATCTTTATACTCATTCATTGATTTAATGGTACAAAAGTTGATTTAAAAACAGTACCTATGAAACAGATGGAAAGCTCTCATGGAGAAGCTCAAAATCAGGGATGAGGACATGGAAAGAACAACTTAAAACATGTGTTCAGTCCACCACCTTAGAAACAGTATAACATGCTAGATGAGTACACATAAACTCCAGATTCTCCAATGCTTTCTTGACTTAAGTCTCTAATGCCACATTTTCATTGTAAGACAATGATGCCCAGCCTTTGAGGGTCGGAGTTCTGGGCCTGCAGTGCAGCTACACAAATAGCCTAATGTATAACAAGATAAGTGAATGGCACAGAAGGCTGACTTAAATCACTCTTCTGCCTGAGCTTGGAAAATGGTTTGCATCATGTGGTTGCCCTGTTTCTGATGGGAGCCCTATTCAGATGCCCATATGGGAATCTGTCCATCTGGATGCTTCTATCAGAGGCAGATGCTGAAGTCTGACTGCTATCAAGTATGGGCACAGGACCAGGGTGCTTGCCATGTGGCATGTTTCACCAGGAAACTGTGGGAACCCATTTCCCTCTTCTACCTGCTGTTTGAGTGTCCCCTCCAATCTGCAGTCACTTTTCCTAGGAGCAGCATTGTGGGTGCACAGGCACACTCGGAAACCCAGGGGACGCTGGCTCAGGAGTGTGGAAGGCAGAGGATGGGCGGGCAGGGGCTAAGCAACAAATCATCAGCTCATTTCCCAGGTGAGTGGGGGAGGTGGGGGACATTTAGGGGGATGGTGGCCAAGTCATGGAATTACTTGTACTGGCAACTTTTGTCTCTGAACAGTGAAGACTAAAAAATCCTCTCCCTACCCACACCAAAACCAAAAACAAACCAGTGAGGGTAAAATAGAACTTGTGGAAGTGTTTACAAAACTTCTCACAAAGCTATGTAAATGTCAATTATATTTTGTTTACTTGTTTACTATTGGAAGGAAATGGACTGAAAGGAGAACACAACATGCTATTAGGGGGCAAGTGGATAAGATGTAGCTGTAAGAGAAGAAAATATTTCTACCCATCTTTTTGTTTACTGTGCCATATGGACATTTTTAAACCTGATAAACTTCATACTAAGACTTCGGTCTTTTTTTAATGCAGAGAGAAACAGACAGACAGACACAGAAACACACACACACACACACACACACACACACACACACAGAGAAATGAAAATTCATCATGCCCAGAAGGAAGGATTAAATAATTCAGAACAGATGAAAGACAGGCGAAGGCAGCACACTGAGGGCTCCGGAGCAGAGCGAGACGCCTTGCGGAGCAGTACCTGTGTGTGTCCTCCGGTGAGCCTTCAGGTGAGAACTTTTTGTGTACACTTTGTTGCATCCCTCGAAGTCACATCTGTGGATCCGCCGTTTCCGGGAGTCTGGGGATTCAGACCGTCTCTGGCGTCTTGTGCTCTCAATACTAAATGGTGATATTGAACTGGAGAAAGGAAAAGTAGAGTTCCACGATGAGAAGCATGGCCCTCCCTCCGTTCTGGGCCTCGTGGCTCGAGCTTCGCAGGCCCATGACCACATTCCCTGCCGCTAGTTTCCTGGACTCCTCTTATTTCTTAATCCCCAAAGTCAGACAGCATGGCTTACTTCTGGTCGAACAGTCCCAGGGAGAGAAAAACATGCTTAAAATGACAACAACAGAAACAACGACCTAAAACCAAGTGAAAGTAGTGGCAGATGAGTAAATTCCTCTTATCAAAGGAAAACATCTGGTGGTAGGAAAGCAACACCTTACAGTTTTGAAGTTCAGAATATCCTTTACAGAGGCTATTTTAGGAAGTCCTGCTATACACAAATGAAAGGATGAATGCATTAGATAAGTACCAGGAGTGACTGAGTTGTGTAAACTTACAATGCACACTGCAAAACAAAGTGCAGTCAGGCTAAAAGATATGACACCAGCATGTCAATAATGTGACTCAGGACAAGCTATTTCTGTGCAGTAAAATGCACCTGACATTTAACTTTTCCCCCCGTGGTTTTTCATGGAGAGGAATAAAGCCTACTGTATTTAAAGATTAGCTGGACTACTATTATTTTTTTTAAAAGTTTTAGCTACGAAGTTTGGCCCTGACTTGCTTGCTGTTTTAATGAGCCAGTAGAAAAACAGGATTAGACTGGAATATTAGGTAATTGGTTAAGTACCTAATATTACAGTCTAATGTACCTTTTTCAAAACTTAATCTCTTTTGATTGAGATAGAAATTATGACTCATCTTTCTTTTAGTTAGCCATGAAATTCTTTAAAATTACAGTGAAATATGATAAAAAGTACCTTTACCATAAAAATTTACCTCTCTTTATTCTGACATACTTTGTTTTTCCACATTAGGGTAATTTTACAATTAGTTTTTATTAATGAGTCATCTCTTTAATAAACTAAACATTGTGGATAAATATAAATCTTCCCCTTGTCTACCATGGCCCTGATCCTTTCTCTTCCTCCTAGGGCCAAGCTCTACTGCTCACTTTCTTTAAAGCTTCCCCATTCTTCTTAGTTATGTTACATATCTGTGTCTGTAGAAATTCATAGCACTGTCAGTTCAATTCATGTAAATAAAATCATGTTGTTCATATAATGCTGCAAAGTGTTCTACCCTTTCCTTTTTTTTTCATTCCACATGAGGCATTTGAAATTTATCCACATTGATAAAATGTGATATTTTATTTATTTGAAGTGGTACATGCTACATCAATTCTCAGATGTATTTTTTTTTCATCTTTTAACATTTCTAATACCAAGAAGCTTCTTCAACTGGAATAATTCCTTCTTTATCAGCACATATAGTAATGGTGCATTTTACAACAGATGACATTTCAACTTAGATCAAAGATTGATAAACTTTCTTTCTATAGAGACAGATAGTAAATACTGTATTCCAACTTTGAGGGCCATAAGGTCTTCTGTCATAACTTATCAACTCTGAAACTGTAGCATTAAAGTGACTATAGATAATATATAAACAAAGAAATGTGGTTCCAATAAAACTTTATTTACAAAAACAGTGGGCTGTATTTGGTTCATGGCTATAGTTTGTGGTCTCCTGACTTTGATGAAGGAAGGTAGTAGTCCAGTAAATATGCATTCCAGAGTTTAAAAATCCATTTCCTAAGTGACAGAAACATACACTATTTCTGATACTATTCTATTGCTCCAATAAATTTTTCTAAAGTATCTCCTTCTATACATATACCTTTTAAGTTTTCAGCATATTCTTTCACTTCTACAAAGAACAGATTAGGCATTGAAGCATGTGGATGCTGTCTGCCCACCTGTATCTCAAACAGTCTTAGGTAAGATCTACATTAGAGTGAAGGACTATGTGCTATGTATGGCTAAGTGACTTTTGGAGCCTTGGCATCAGTCAGTGTAGATCTGTGGTTTTCCCCATAACTGATTCAGTCCTGGGGACAGGAGTCCACTGTGAGAACAGTCCACAGTGTAACTCGCCTGCCCCATGTAAGAGCAGGTTTAATCACTACTCACCATGTGTGTTCTGGCACTGGGTGTGGGTCCCAGAAATAAAAGACTGTGCCACAACGTGGCAAGAGTGATTCATTTGTTAAATATGTAATCATAAAAATAAATAGGAATTTGGCACCAAGGATCTTAAAAAAGGAAGTTATTTATTGTGTCATATGATGTTTGACATCTAAATTATCAAAAAACAAGAAAAATGACAAGTATTTGTTTCTTCAGTTTAAAACTTAAAAATCAGCTAGGTGTGGTGCAGCACACCTATAATTCCAGCACTTAGGAGGCTGAGGCAGGAGGATCCCTGAGTTTGAGGCAAGCCTGGGTTACAAAGTAAGTTTAAGACTGGCCTGAACTATGTAGTGAGACCCTGTCAAAGAAAAGGTATAATACTGTTTTGTATATTACTTTTGTCATTAATGTGTAGAGGTCTAAATGTAACGCTGCATAAGCAAACATGCAGTTTTGACTACAGTAGATGTTAGCTGTTTATCTTGCTATGTATCATGTATGCAAGAAAAATAAAATATGACTTTGAAATTAAAACTTACTAAATACTACACAGATATGAAAGGACCAAGAAGCAAGACTGTGATAAAGTCCATCTGTCACTGACTATATGGCAGGCAAAGAAACAAAAGCAGAGGCCATGGAGTAGCAGGAAGTGGATTCAGAGAGAGTTCTGAATTCATGTCAGAGGAGGACATGCTAGGTGGGTGGCTTCACTGCTGAGACCTCACATCCTGGTTTTTCTCATTCTAAAGTAAAATATTTTAATGCACCATGAAGAACAACCACCTAAAGGCATTGGTGCAATTAAAACAACTTTAAAAAGGTGAAAGATTTATATGATCTGAAGAGAAATCAGAGTATAATAATAAAAGCAACTTTAAAGACACTTTTTAA
This sequence comes from Dinomys branickii, assembly GCA_004027595.1. NCBI lineage: Eukaryota > Metazoa > Chordata > Mammalia > Rodentia > Dinomyidae > Dinomys > Dinomys branickii. The sequence continues at coordinate 34,331 of PVLD010008611.1, forward strand.
AAAGGCACGTGCAATGAGCGGCTGCTGCATTCAATACAGCTAACTCTGAAATTATATTCAATAGGTAAGCTTTCTCCCATGTCCTCACACTAAAGTGGCAGAGAAATCTTCAGGAGATGTGGAGGAACCTTTGTCTAGCTATGCCATTCAGAACAACTTATTTGATCTCTTTGCAGAAAAGTGGAAAAGTAAGCGGGTGTCTTAGTTACTTTTCTCTCATTGAGACAGAATACCCAACACCCAAAGTTAAAGGAGGAGAGGTTTATTTAGGTCAGAGTTTGTAGAGGTTTCAGTCCAAAATCAGCTGGCACTCAGGCAAGGTAGCATGGCACAGGAGAACAGTTCACGGTGGGCGGAAGACAGAAAAAGTAACAAGGGAGGGAAACAGGACTCTCTCTACCCTGTACTGTACGCAGGATGCCTACCCTAGTGCAGGTGTAGACCTCACACCCTTAATCCCAGCCAGAACTTTGTCAAACCAATCAGTGGACTGATTTAGTAATCACACACCTCTGATCCCAGTACCACACACTCTACATCCAGCCACCTATGAAAAGCCCACCGCTATGACTACATGAGGCTTTGGGGGAGCATCTAGACACAGACCGTAACAGTAGGAATAAGGAAAAAAGGGCCTAAATCTTCACAAGAGCATCAAAACCCAAGAAGAGTACTGGACAGTCCACTGCCAAGACCAATTGTTGCTGTACCAGCCCACAGCATATTCCATGGTTGCCAGGTTGGAGGGTGTTTGGCTGAGGCCCATCCATGACTAAGTCCCAGTACCATGACAGTCAATGGACTACTGCCAAGTAATTTCTTACCTCTAGAGCCAAGGGTGATATAGACATTCAAGAAATGTTTGCTAGGTAGAATGACCGAATGAATTTAGCCAGTTAGTCTTAAGTTTTAATTTGATATAGTTAACAGATATTTAATTGGTTAATGAATCCTTACTATGTTCCTTTGATTATGAGTCTTCACATATTGGGCACTTAATTCCTCACTGTCTTAGTTATTCTCTTTTGTTGCTAAGATGCAATACCTAAGGCCTAAAGCTAAAGGAGAAAAGGTTCATTTGGCTCACAGTTTGGAGAGGTTTTGGTCCATAATTGGCTGGCTCCAGGGCAGGGTGGCATTGCAGAGGAGAACAGTTCATAGTGGGAGAAGACAGCGAAAGCAGCTGATCTTAACAGCATCTTTCTGTCCCTTTTATACTCTATTCAGGCTGCTGGGATTAGGGCAGTGCCAACCAATCAGTGAACTCATCACACACCCTTAATCCCATTACCACACACTCTAGCTCCAACCACATCAGAAAAGCCCACCTCCCCATGACCACATGGGCTTTGGGGAAACATCCAGACACAACCACAACACTCATCCTTATACCCATTCCCTCAAGGTTCACATTTTAAATGTTATTAGATATCAGGGCATCTGGGTAATTGTTAAAAATGTGCATACAGATGCGTTTCAGTTCTTTCCACTAATTTCAAGAGAAGGGTGCTCTAAAACATGGCTTATGATTAAAACTGCCAGTGTGAGGCCACTGCAATGGCTATGTAGGATGGTAGTAAACTGAAGAGACAAAAGTCCCCGTGATTCTGATAAGCATCTAGGTAAGCAGGACACGCTGCCCATCTCATTCCGGGACTACCCACAAATATGGGCAGATATCAACAGCAACCTGTCATCCCAGTAGGCTTTCCACTACTTCCTTCCTGTTCTCTCTAAGCAATATGTCTGCTAGTCACAAGGCACTGGCGATGTCCTCAAATACTTTGGTGCTTCAGAAACTGGACTTATTTTACAAGAACGAAAATGTACAAGAAGCTACTACTTTTGCCAGCATAGAATTCTTGCAATCATCCTTGTTATCATCTCAGTATGAGGCAAAGCAGTTGTTGCTGTGCTCTTGAGTGCAGTGCTAAATACATCTACACAGTGCAAAAGAGCAATAACTAAGGCCCACTCCCTTCCCTCAGGAGGCGGGGCCGGTTAGAGGAGCACGAAGGCCAGTGGGGGCCTCCTGGGCACCATGTGATAATAATTAGATCTAGAGAGAACAAATGAGTGAATCATGACTCCAGCTGCAGAACAGTCCTGCTCGGAATGGCAAGTTAAATTAGAATTACACACAGAGAGGCTCGAAAAGTCCCATCCAGGAACCACTCTATTTAAATAGCAGGCACTGCATGGCTGCCATGAAAGAAATTAGGGTTAACTGTGATCAGCAGGTAATAAAAGACCATTTGTCATGGGTGACCTTAGTGTGATGAGATGCCCTTCACTGAAATTGGAGTTCCTGTAGGAGTTAAGAAAGAAAAAAAGGAAAGGCTAGGACATTTTTTCAAGGCTAGAAGCGGACACAGAGAAAATTTAAAAATAAGAGCAGAAAACATGGCCACGGGGAAAGGCTTTAGCAAATTTCAAACACACCATCTCACCAGGGCTCCCAGAAGCCTGAGGGTAGTGAGGGCCCTGGGGGATACCATTAGCAGCCATATCTTACAGATGAGGAAAACTGAGGCACAGGGAAGTTAAGGAAAAGCCACGACAAAGATGTTGGCTATTGTAGGATTTGGACTCAACCTGATGACTCCACAGATGAATTTTAGCTGTGTCATTGCACTGATTCAGATACAGAGGTGGGCATTACAAACCAGCGTATGCTAGAACAGGAAAAACAACAAAGTAATTGGTATCACTTAACTTTTCCCTGTAATCTAGTTATATGAAACAGCACAGAAAATGTTCCCAAATGTAGTCTTGCATAAGACACTTATAAATGGATAATTTTAAGGTAAGTTGAGAGGTATGTAGTATATTACTACCTCCCTAAGAAAATACTTTCTTAAAGTTCTAAGCTATATATTTATTCCCAGTATATTTTTTTTGAGGTGCTGGGGATTGAACCCAAAATCTTGTGCCACAAGTACTTTATCACCAAACCACACCCCATACCCCTTTTAACAGAGTGTTCTCTTCAAGTTCTCCAAGCTGGCCTTGAACTGTCAATGTTTCTGCCTTAGCCTTCCAAGAAACTGGGATTACAAGCATGAGCCAGCACTCCTGGCAGGGAAATGATTTTTTTCTTAAACCTGCAGCTGGCAGTAGTATGTGACAGGGACCATCACTGCCACAGAAGTCATTTTTCTTAGCCATCCCTTCACGCTCACAACTGTACTAAAAAGAATTTTGAGTTGGCCGTACAGTGGAGTTACCTTTCAGAAACAGGGCATAGCTGTGCAAAGTATGTATCTTACTGGCTTTAAAGTTTATTTTAAAATTATTCTGATAAGGACATTAAGCATCGCCTATAGGAATTTCTGACTGGTTTCTGCCATAGAATACATGTGAGTAGAACAACCTTCTTGTTAGTAATTACCAAGGCCATAACCAAAGGAGAGTGGACAAGACTTTCCATGAACTAGGACTTACACAAATCCCAGGGAAAGATTCTGTTCACACAGACAAGCCAGACACCTGCTGTTCTGTGGGCATTCTCTTAGCCAGCAGATGGCCCTCAGAGGCATCTTCCATATACCACAGCACACTTCCTCCCATCAAGCCACATGCCCTTTTTCTTTCCCTGGTGCTATGAACTAGGGGAAGGAGCTACTGAGGTCCTCTCAGCCCTGAATCTCCAGCAGGCACACTCAAAGTAGGATGGATCTGTCAGTGGAAGATTCTCCTTCATCCCTATCTGTAGTTTCCTCCATAAAACCAGCATGGAACAGACGGAAATTCTAAGATTAGTAGCTACCACCTTTCCGGAAGCTGTGACTAAGACATTATATCACTTCATATGTGAATCTGGATCCAATAAAAATGTTTTCACAAAAATGTATAAATCAAAAGCAATGTATTTGCTACAATGTGTCAAAATGCTCAATCTCAGCATATACTCAAATTGGTTTGGCACTTTTTTCATATGAACAGAATATGCCTGAGATACATTCTAATTATAGTTTTGTTTTAGTAAATAAAGTTTCGCGCTAATTTGATTGAAAGGGAATGGGCTTGTAAGCAAGCCTGTTTGGCTGTGAGGGTCTGGGATGAACTCGCAGTACCTCAAATATAACGACCACCACTAAGTGTTTTTCCTCATCGCTTTCTACACCACTAAAAAACTAAAAGATCTTACAGGCTTATCTTCTTGCCCCCCCCCTCTGTGTGACATCTTAGCAAGTATGATCATCAGCTCTATTAAGGAAAATTATTAAAGGTAATAAAAATAGAGAACAGTAATCATGGCAGTAGCCATTCATGGTTTCATTATTGTCTTTATTATCAAGCTCTTATGATGAAATTAGACTACCAATGAAGGAGGAGTGCTTGTAAACAAACAGATCCGTTTCAGATGTACAATAGCTATTCAAAATAGCGACTTTGGGGAAAATGCTATGCATTGCAAATATTTTACCCACAAAAGGGAATTCATACTGTAGGGTGAAACTAGAGCTCTGAAACAAAAACTTCTGAATTATATCAAACATACCCACTGAATGGAAGACACAAAACTTGCTTGAAGCCAGGCTTGGTGATGTATACCTATAATCCCAGTACTCAGGAGGCTGAGGCAGCAGAATAGGAGTGAGTTTGAGGCCAGCCTGAACTGTAGAGCAAGACGCTCTCAAAGACAAAACCAAAACCAAAAACCAAAACCAGAATAAAACAAACCAAGAAACAAAACTTCCTGAAGTATTTAGAGGAACATTCCCATGGAATTTCTTCAGAAAACACTGGTTCAAATTATGTTTTAAATTTTCTTTATGGGAAGAGTCATAGAACGATGGTTTCTAAAAACTTCCTAGGTTAGAATTAGTTTACAGGTGATTATTTTAATCCGAATGCCTTTAGACAAGCCCTGCCCCTCTTGCTGTGGCATGGTCCCTCCTTCATCCCACACTACCTTACATTCCTATAGCGCTTTTTCAGCAGCCTATCCTACTCCTGTGGCTCTTGCATACTCTTAATTTTAACACACTCCATTGCCATTATTATTTAGAAAAATTTTCTTTATTTTGCTAAAGATACACTTAGCTACTGAAAAATGAAGACAAGGTCTTGTACAGTGCATCTTCTGTACTATGAGTAGGTGCCTGACAGAGAAAGAAAAGCAGAGAGGAAGAGAGGGAGAGGACCAGGGAGCCTTTTCTACCTCTGAGGAATTTTCTACGCACATCAACTAAATCTCAGTGCAGTCCTGTTCAAGGGCAGCACTGGACAGGAGGGGGTTCATTTCTTCCACATCAGATGGATCTTACAAAGTAGATTCACGCATACGGTAGTGCTAAGGACCTTCCCCAGGCAAAGGCAGCACAAAACGAGTACAATGAGGCACTGTGCTTTAGATATTAAAACATATAGGTAGCTTCAAATATACAATTCCAATGAAATACTGTAATGCAGCCATATCATAAACGTTTGACAAGACTATCAAAACAAGCGTTCCTCTACTTCATGGTGACCTTTAACTAGATCTATGTTACACTAGAAATGTGTTTTATTGATGAGCACTGAAATTATATCAGCTAACTATCTGGCACTTAAGCTTGTATGTTATTGAAAATTTTTATTGCATATATGGGGCTATATAAGCAACAAGACCACATAGGGACTCATTGGTAGTGTTCTACCTGAGGATTTTGTGGTCAAAATGACTATCCACTACCACAAGTACATGTTTCTCTCACCATAAAATGGGAATGTGTTTGAATTTGGGAAAAGAGTAAAGTACATTCTGTCTATTTTATTTCCCTTCCTAAAAATTTCACATAATCTTCAAATATTCAACTAAGCTAGTTTTGGATGTAACCTGGGAGGTTGTATTATTATATCTGGCCCCTTTGTTCTTTCTGTCTCTTTCTCCTGGCTCCCATCACATGACCAGCCTTCCCCCACCAGGCCCTTTCAGAACACCATTTTTGCCTTGGAGACAACCAACCATGGACTGAGCCCCCTGAAACTGTGAACTAAAAATAAACTCCACACCCTTTATATTGTAGTCAGTGGGTGTTGTGTGTCAGCAATGGGAAATGTGACTAATCCACTTGCAATGGGGGACTTAATTCAGTGCCATGGAGAAATGTATTTTAAGAGGGTTAATGAAATATTATAAAATTCTTTGAATTTTATGTATTTTCCAAGTGATTAATTTATCTTACTGAAATGCTGCATCCCATGAAGAATCAATATTTTGCCAATCAATCACATCAGAAGGATGTTACAAAGTAGATTCAAAGTAGACTCACAGTCTGAAAACATAGATATGAATCATAGTTTATTATAAAGTATACAAAGTATCTTGGAATTTAATCTCTGATTTTCAGATACCCATATTTGAAATGTGCATTTAATAGTAGAGAGATATATTAATGATCCAATTTAATGTTTGGGATACAATTAGAAGAAACTGAGGTTTAGGAAGATTAGACTAATGACTGCTCCAGCGCCCCAAAGCTAAGCAGTGGCACAGATGGAATCAGACATCAGGCTTCCTGACCCTTAAAACTAAAGACTCTGCCACTTTTTCAATGAAGTTCTGGAAAGATGTATGTGGTAATTCTTAGCATAAAGGAAATCTTGCTTGGTAACACTAACACTCTGTTTTCATCAGACAAAGTGACAAATCCCACTGTAAGTACTTTTTTGCTCTGGTCACTAGGAAAGTCAGACACACAATAAGATCTAATATGTTTATTTCCTACTCTATAAGACTGAAGCACAAAACTATATGATTTTAATTTTATATGGTGATTTTTTTGAAATACATGCATCATGATATTCTTCCTGAACTAGGTTTGTCAATGATAAACATAGAAACAAAAACAAAAGAAGAACATGTTCTCTAAACTGGAGAAAAACCAGGGCTAAGGACAACTCAGTGGCAGAGTGCTTGTGCAAGGCTCTGGGTCGCTCTCCAGTACCACTAAATACACATGTGCACACACACATACACACACACACATACACACACACACACTTTTAAAATAAATTGAAGTTTAATTTACAGACTTATAAACTTTTGCAAGTAATAAGCTCATATTGTCTCTGAGAAAAAAAGATAAAAATCCTGATTTTTATAGAAGAAAAATACACAGGTCCCACAGTCTGAAAACATAGATATGAATCATAGCTTATTATAAGGTTTTAGCTATAGTATCTTGGAATTTAACCTCTGATTTTCAGATACCCATATCTCAAGTGTGCATTTAATAGTGATTACTGAACAGGGTTTTCATGAAGCGTAGCTAATAGTAATGCCCAGTGTACCACCTACACTTTTTCATACTGTGCTCCTTCTTCCTGTTTTGTTTAATAACTCTATTAAGATATAATTCACATGCCATACAACTCACCCTTATACATTTTGTAACTCACATTTTCTGGGCAACTATCAACCTCCTCTAGTTCTGAAATGTTTTTCACCTCAGAGGAAAACCTTCTACTCATTAGCCTGGCTCTAGCTCTTGGCAACCTGTAATCTACTTCCTGTCTTTACAAATTTGTCTATTCGGGACATATAATAGAAAGTGAGCAATACACGATAAGGTTTTTGTGTCTTCCTTTTTTATCTTAGCATAAAGCTCTCAAGGTTCATCTTTTGGAATGTGTTAATACTCTTTCATTGTCAAATAATATTCAATTGTATGTATATATTGCATTTTATTTATCTACTCCTCAGTTGAACTTTGAGTTGATGGCACTTTTTAGCTATTGCAATAATGCTGCTATGAATACTGTGTAGAAGTTTTTATATGTGTATGTTTTCAAATCTCTTGAATACATAGCTAGAAGTAAATTACTAGGTTATAGAGTGACACCATATTTAATATTTTGAAGAATGGCCAGACATTTTTTTAGTCACTAAACCATTTTATAATCTTTCCAGCATTGTGAGAAAGACTCAATTTCTCCACATGCCTATCTTTTTTATTTTAGCCATCTTTAACAGGTATGAAGTTGCATGACTGTGGTCTTCCTGGCATCTCCCTAATGACTTCTGACACCAACAATCTTTTCAAGTGCTCACAGACCCATCCATGTATCTTCTTTATAGAAATGTCTATTCAAATTTTTGCCCATTGTCTTTTTATTGTTATGTGTAAGACTTCTTTAGCTATTTTGAATACAGATTGCTTATCAAGAGATCTGTAAATATTTACTTTGGGTTGGTTTTTCACTTTCTTGAGTATGTTCTGTCTTAGTTACTTTTCTCATTGCCATACCCAAGTTAAGGGAGGAAAGGTTTAGTTAGCCACAGTTTATTGAGGTTTCAGTCCATAATTGGCCAGCTCCAAGGCAGGGTAGCTCATGGCAGAGGGGCAACCATTCATGGCCACAGAAGACAACAAAAGCAACAAGAAAGAAGAGACAAGCTTCTTTCTGTTCCTTTATATTGTATTCAACCTATCAGATTAGGGCAGTGCCAGTCCAATCAGGGGGACTAATCCAGCCACGCTTAATCCTAGCATTGAATCATTAATCAATCACAAACTGTAGATTCAGTTACCTCCAAGAAAACACCCATCTAAAACTTCATTAAGCTTGGAGGGGACATCTAGATACAAACCATAACATGTTCTTAAAGTACAAATATTTTAAATTTTGATTGTCTAATTTTTAGTATATATATATATATATATATATATAATCTTGTATCTAAAATAGTTTTGATTAATTTAAAGTCTCAAAAGATTTACTCCTGTTTGAAGAGTTGTGTGTACGTAGGTGTTCGATTTAGATCTATGGCCCATTTTTAGTTAATGTTTACGTATGGAGTAAGAAAGGGGTCCTTTTACTTTATTCTTTTGCATGTGGAGATCTAATTATCATGGCACCGTTTTCTTTATTCTTTCTTCATTGAACTGTCTTGGAACCCTTGTCAAAATCAACTGATCATAAATGTAAGGTTTTATTTCGGAACCCTTACTTCTAGTCCATTGATTATGTATACATGTATATTCTAAGTAACAATCTATCTTGATTTCATGGCCTTGAGATAAACTGTAAAACCAGAAAACATTCATTTTTACATTTGTTCCTTTCTTCCCCAAGATTGTTTCCATATGAAACCTAAGATCATACTATCAACTTGTGCAAAAGAAAATGCAGCTGGATTTGGAATAAGGCTCACACTGAATTGGCCTGTAGGACAATTTTTAAATCAGTTTCATCTTATAACTTTGAGGGTTTTTTTTCCTTTCTTTCTTTTTTTTGGGGGGGGCGGTACTAGGAATCACACTCATGACCTTGTGCTTGCCAGGCAGGTGCTGTGACACTGAGTTAATTCAAGAGGTGTTTTCATTTAAGTACACAAACATCTTTCACACAGTTTTATGGTTTTCAGTATTTAAGTCTTATATTTCTTCCATGAGATTTACTCCTAGGTATTCTTTTTCATATTATTATAACTGATAATATACTATAAGTGCTTTCTTAATTTCTTTCACATTTTCAGATTGCCCATTGTTAGTGAATAGATACACAACTAATTTTTGTATATTGATTTTGTGTCCTGCTACTTTTTCAACAAAGTCTACTCTCACAGCTACCGTAGCCACCAGCATTAATTCTGATGCTAAAAATCATCAATTTCTTCAACTTACACCTCAAGAAAAATCACACAACCCCATTTCACCATCTCGTGCCCCCTTTTACTAGAGGCAGAGATACTCTCAGAATTTCTGCTGTCTCTGTCCAGTGTTCCCTTTATTTATAAAATGCTTTCTGCTACCTCTGCTGTACCCAGCCTCTTTTCATTAGGCTTTTGAGGAACTCTTAAGAGTTTTCCACATGAAAGATCATGCCAACTTCCAATAACGATAGTTTTACTTCCTTTATTCCAATTAAGAACTATTTTTCGTAATGGCCCTGGCTAGAATGTTGAGTGAAAGCAGTGAACCTGAACATCCTTGTTTTGTTCCTGGTCTACAGGGAACAAAGGAGGAAAGGGATGCAGCCTTTCACATGTGTTGTAGGTGTGAGTCTTTCACATGTGATGAAGACAGTCCCTTTTGTTCCACTATAAGGAGTGTTTTCATCATGAAAGGAGAGAAAGGAAGTTAGATCTTTGTCAGATGCTTTTTCTGCATCCATGGAGGTTAGGTGTGTGCTGCACCTCACTGATTGACTTTCATGTTAGTGTGGTGTGCTACACTGATTGATTTTCATGTTAAACTAGCCTCGTTCCTGGATGAAGTCCCACTTGTAGTGACATATAATCCTGTGTATGTTGCTGGATTCAACTTGCTGAGACTTTGTGTATATTAATAATCGATAATGGAGTGTAGTTCTCTTGTGATATGCAGTATTTGTCTGGTTTTGGTATCAGGGTAATGTTGGCTTCTTAGAATAAACTGGGAAGTGTTCTGATCTCCTCTTTGACCTTGAGCTCTGTGGTACTACTGTGTTTGGACTAATAACTGTCCCTTGGGGAACATCTGCTGCTATTTACCCTTCTCTCAAGCTAATGTTTACTTTTAGCCTGTTTCCACAGGGTAGTTCTTTCTGACATTTCTATATTATTAGCATTGATGTGGTCTCACCAAATGTCTCATTTTACTTTAAGTCTTGGGGCCGTGCTGTCCACCAAATGCACAGATCTGGTCCATGGCAGAGTTACATACATGTTTTGCAAGTTTTGAAGTACATCCATATTATTTACTTCTAGATTTCTCTCTGTTATTGAGGGACACTGTCCACAGTGTTCATGCTTAAGAGTAGTGCTAGAAATTAGTGGTCAGTTCTCAAGGTGGACTGTATTATTTACTTCACGCTTAGTGTATGCTGCGAAATACTGCAGATGGCATAATAATGGATTTTATACACATAAACTTGAAAGATGATAAAAAAATGCATAAAGATAGGCAGGTTAAATTTAATTACTACTATTGCAGTCTTATAGCTGAAAAAGGTGTGAGGTAAGTAGCCTGGGATGGGTAAATGCGGGGGAATGAGCCTCAATACCACAAGTCTACACCTCTGTCTCGGTATCACACTCCATAGAAACATGAAAAACCCTTCACATACCAGGCTGACAACAGTAAATCTCCTACAGCATATTTTGTGAAGAGTAAACGTTATGTGCCCTGCTGATATGTGTGTGTGTGTGTATCTTTTGCTTGCTAAGAGAATCAATAAGGTGAAAATAAATCAGTAATCATCCACACAGATATTTTTCATCTTAACACTACTGATTCAGCTATAGGTAAAGTAAATATTTCCTGTGAATTTACCACAGGGAAGAAAGCGAGCGGCCATGCCAAGGCATCCTTTGGGAGTCTATATTCCACTGCATTATAGGGTTTGCTTATCTATCTCAAAAATGTGAAAAATGACTCAAATGTCTGCCAATTCTATGACATACAGAAATCATAGTGTATGTAAATTTCTGAGACGTCTACTCTCACAGCTACCTTGGCCATCAGCATTAATTCTGATGCTAGAAATAATCACTTTCTTCAAGTTACACCTCAAGAAAAATCACACAACCCCATTTCACCACCTCATGCCCCCTTTTACTAGAGGCAGAGACACTCCCAGAGCTTTTGCTGTCTCTGCCCAGTGTTCCCTTTATTTGTGAAATGCTTTCTGCTACCTCTGCTGTACGCAGACTCTCTTCATCCTGAAGGATATTCACATTCCTTCACCCATACTCTCCCCATCCTCTCCTTTCTCCTCCATGCCCATGTCAACTATATGAAGAGGGAAACAAGACTCCTTTTGACACTGCACCTAAAGCCTTGAGGGAAAGAAAGGTCAGATCCAAGGTGTAGGTTGGTTCAGTTCATAGTCTATTTCTAAGCATTTCTAAAGGCGCATTTTATGCATCAAGAGTTTTGTTCTAGAGGAATTTGGTGCCAGCTGTTAAGATAATAAAATTTTCTCCAACTTATTATGTATGCAAATCATAATTATATAAGTAATTAAAATGATATGTGATAGAGGCATAGTAAAGTGCTATGGGAGTCAGGGGAGAGGGCATCTAATTCTACTTGGGAAAATCAGGGCAAACAGTGGAGGACACCAACTAGGCAGCCTTGAAGAATATTGGTAACTAAATGTAGTTGTGGTGAAGAGAGAGAGCTGCTGGTTACAGAGACTTAAAAAATTCACACAAATCATCTTATTATGAATTTGTCCAGTGCACATGGTTTCTAGTAGGTAGGAAGGACACAAGGCAGACAAAATGACCAGTCAGTGGTATGGCTTTAGGATATGTCCTGGAAAAAACATTTGTTGCATAGGGCCTGGAACTATCATTTTTTTAGTAGGTTTTCTCCTCTCTCTTTTTCTTTTTTATGTTCCAGAAGAAAGCTCTGGCTTATAGAAGGATTCATTGATGAGGAAGTGATTAAAGTAAAAGGCTTTATTAATTCCAGAGCTATTTATTGACATCATCTGGTAAGCAGATTCTATCTGAAACAAAATCACATCTTTAAATCTGAATCAGGGGGACCAACTCCTTGGTATTTTGTAAGTAGGGCTGGCAGTTCTTCATGACTGCTTGGATAATGAGGGATAAGGGTGAGAGGAATGAAAGGTGACCTCAACAGGTGAGCCTGAGTGACCAGTGGAAAAGTAATGCATTGACCAGCCTGGAGTCAGAGAAAAAAAGGGGAGACAGGAGGTTAATACCTGACGTTAATCTATACGTAAACAATAGGTTTTTACATTTAAAAGACGTAAGGTGGCATTTTCTTTTCATCTGCTGGAGAAGAAATAATGTACAAGAGTAGTAGTAACTAGATAATAAAGCAGCATTTTCAGGGATAACTGGAACAGGTTTTATGAAAGAAAGTTCATAAGATAAATTTAATGATAATGCAATTTCATTAAATGCTGTCCAGTGTGTAATTATAAAGGCCAGGTACTTTCTAACAAAATTAGACCAAAAATCTGCAGCATTTGTTTATTTAGTCAGTTAACATTCATTAAATTCTTTTGGGGATATTAAGTTTATTGTTGGCAGTTAACATACTTGATGACTTAGGTGACTGTTTTTCTGATTGGTTTTAACGATAGGAGTTTGTTTCTCAGGACCTCAAAGGGATACACTTAAGCTGAGGGAAGGACAACGGATCAAAGAAATGAGCTCTGACTCACTATCTGTGTACGGCCTTAGGCACCTCGCTGAGTACACACTAGAATAGCTTTAAAGAGCTGATCCAGGTCTCAAAAATGAGAGCTCAGAACTACTAGAGAAGAATCCTGCCAATGAAGTTTTAGCTGTGCTTCTGAAAACCCATCAGCTTTCCTGTGCTTTGGTTTCTTTTTCTGTAAAACAATAATAAGTACACTTTGCAGGGTCATCAAAAGGATTAGGGCTATGAAAATACAATAGCTTGTCTGAACAGGTGGACATTGGGAAACAGCTGAAGGTACTGTTGCTTCATCCTCTGCTGACCTCCGTTATTAGCCTTACCTTACCAGACGAGTATGGGGGTCATTCAGGTTGAGTAACTTTCCCAAGGACACAGGTATGAAGAGGGAGGCGCTGCCAGCTCAGTGCTTATTATCTCAAGCACACAGAACAATGGCTGGCAGCAAAGTTCCCAATAGGTATGTGCAGAATGTGAAGGAGAAGCACCTCACATCTATCTCTGTCCTCCTATACTGGGCTCTGTGTGTAGGAAGGTTCCTGAGCTCAGTTCTCTACTGTTTCAACTCTCTCCCTGGGTGAGCTCTTTCATGCTCGTGTTTTGTACGGTGTGCTTCTTGAAGTATCTTTTTGCAGGCTATGTGATTCTACTTCAAGTCCCCTCTCCCCTGAACCTCAGATTCATGGATCTTTTTTACCTTCCACGGGTGCATTAAACATACGATTCCGATCGAAAATGTTCAAGGTTGAACTCATGACATTTTCCCCAAACCTCTCTTTCCTACTTTTCCCAATCTCAAGGAATGATGGGAAGGGAAGGAAGGGAATTAAAACAAACAAAGAAACAAACTGTAACCACTCCCCAAGATGACTGACTGTATGCAAATGTGAGGCGGGGTGGGGGGGAGGAGGTGGAGGAAGCAGAGGCGAAGGAGGTGCAGAAGGTGGAGATGGAGGCGGATGGGATGGAGAGGAGGAGGTGGAGTCAGAGCTTATTGCTTTGCTTCCTTGTCCTTCCCTCAACTTAAGTGTATGCATGAATTGCAAACATGTATTAATAAAAAAACTAGAAAAATGTTCACTACATTTTTAGAGATTCAGAATAAAAATGGAATTCTTCTGTGATTACTATTCTCCTGTACGATGTACAGTCTGACACCAATACCTATTTATTCAATTTTCAAAATGATCTGCTCAGCTTTCAGAATGCCCCCCGGATCTGAGTGCTTCCCGCTGTCTTCACAACCACGATGCCCTTTCTGGGTTCAGACTACAGTACCTGGAATTCCCCTTCTCACCCTTCCCACAGATCCTTCTGGTGTGTGATAAAAATGTACACAGGATGATGTTTAGCCCTTTCACCATTCTTCAATGTACAGTTCAGTGGCACTCAGTATTATGAAATTATTGTGCATTTATCACCAATAATTTTATATAAAATTTTCCATTGTCCCCAAGAAACACTTTGTCCTCATTATACTGTAACTACCTATCCCTCAATCCCTGGGAACCACTACTGGACTTTTTGTCTCTAAGAATCTTCCTGCTTTGGTTTCCTATACTGTAGCTGAAAATGCTCCCCCTAGCCGGTATACTTCAGTTTCTTAGTTGCCCAAGTAATAGTTCTTATTCTAGTTCCAGTGCCTCCTGTGTCTTAGAAATGGCTGGTAACTGACACATAGCTAATCACTATTGTACATTGTATAAACCAATCCCCAATTGTCAAGCCATTCTGCCTCTGTACTTCCTGCTTGTTTATCTCATAAGCCCTAGACCACCAGAGATCAGGGCCTAATATTCTGGGAATGATTCCAATCAGTGCCCATTGACATAAATAAATCCACCTCCAAATCCTGGGTGTCATTTTGGTATTTCTGCTTGCACTACATCTAGTGTGTTAGCTGGGAAGACTGACCATGCTGACCCGTTTGGTCACCAGTCATTGCATCATAGATGGAGCAAAGACTTCTGCAGGTCTGGACAGGAAGGCATGCCCTTGAGATTTCTCAAGTCCCCTCACAGGTGTGGAGGATTCCTGGCTCCCAGCTCCAGTGTCTCACGTGAGACCCCAAAGGGAGGAGGACACAATCTGTTTGCCTGCCTGCCTGCTGGGTTCCAGTAAGATGCCTGGGGCACCCCAGTTAGTCAGTGAGTTTTCTGCTTAGTTCGAGCAGAAGAGCTTGATCAACTCTCATTAGTTGAGGTCACTCTTGAGGAGATTGGGGTGGGAATGTGTAACTTCTGAGTGCCTGCTGAATGAATGTGTGAGTGGAATGAACAGCATAAGCAATAGGCTGCTCTGTCTGTGCACCAAGACTGGGAAGAACTGGTCACAGTGGCTGATTGGACCTTCACCTGCAGTCCTGTGGCAATCGACATATGGCATCACTGAAGCCTCGAACCCTCCTTAGCTAAGTCTCACCTAAATCCCTGTATGGGGCATTGTCAGGCAGGTGTCTGAATGTTCTCTCTCTGAGGGGCACCATTTGTCTGTTGTGCCACTGTTCAAGGGTATACAATATAAATTAGTAAGTCAGAGATGGGAACTAATTAGTTAAACCTACAGGATAAAGGGCTATTATGGAGTTAAAAAAAACCAAACCTCTCCCTAAGTCTCAAAAAAAAAAAAAAAAGGCCTATTCTTCCTAAGAATTCCATGTTGGCACTCCCCTTTCCCGACTTGTCTGCTTCCAGCCAGTGAAACTCGTTCCAGCTAGCCATTGCCTGCCTTTGGACCCAGAGGCCCTCTGTCCCTCCCTCCAGAGCCTTCTGCTTATGCCTCTCCTGGTCAGATGGCATCGTCTAATGCCCACTGGAGATAACTGTCAGCAATTCCTTCTGAGTTCCATATCTGACTAAGGAAAACTGGACTGTCAGCCTTGATGAATGAGTTCTCATGGTCTTCTCAAAGGTCACCTGGCCTAGAAATAACCCTTTGATTGGTTTGATGGGATCAGACTAGGCCAGACCAGGCTCCCTGCTTTAGCTGGTCCACTGGGAGGCCATAGTACCACCGTTAGGGCAACTGGGACTCTTGCCTCTTGCTTTTCTGCCAGGTACAAACTTGCAGTCTGGGAGGACATCTCACCAAACATGAATTCCCGTATAAGCCAGTCCCCATACTGCTTCTGGGAAATGACCTCCTCTTCAAGTTAAAAGCAACTGTTTCTTTCGCACCAAGCCAATCAGCCTCCCTCTCCTTTAACCCTGCATTTTCATGTTCCCCTGAATACTGTCTTCCCAGAGGTATAACTTAAAGACTCACCTCTGGGCCTGGCCATCAACCATGCTGCCTCACCATGACCCCTGTTGCCGTGAAATGTCACAAGAAACACAAATCGGCATCCAGCCACACATCAGCCTGAGCGACTGTTAATCACCTTGGGCAAGATCTCCAGGCCATTAAAAATGCTGCTTCTGCCTGTAAAGCCAGATCTCTGAGCTGCCAATGTCACCACAATTGCCCTTTGTACACGCTGCCTCAGTCGTCCGTCCCCCACAGCGTGCTGGTACGCCTGCCTGGACCTGGCGAATGCGTTCTTCTTCCTTTGGTTGGCTCCTGCCAGCCAGCCCCTCTTCATCTTTAAATGGGAAGATCCCACTTCTAACCTTGAAAGCTAACTGACCTGGACTCAATCTCCTAGAGGTTCAAAAACTTGTTTGCCCTCTTTAGAGAAGCCCTCATTGCTGATCAAAGCACTTCTAATAGATGACATCCAAACTGCTGAAAAGGCACAAAAGCTCTGCTATAATATCTGACAAAAACTGGTTACAAGAAAAACACTCTACAAATTTCTTGGAGCTGTGGGCTTCTACAAAATCAGATCGTTGAATTCACAAAAAACAGTGAGGCTTATTCTGATTGTCAGTCTCTGGGAGTGGCCAGTGACCTACCTGTACAAATACTTGGATCCAGTTGCTAAAGGCTGCCTTCTCACTTTGCCTCGTGCTCTAACAGCCACTGTGCCCTCTGATCAACAAAGCTGACAAATTCATCTTAGACCAAGATGGAACTGTCCCGGTGCAACATGCTGTACTGGCATGAGCTTCTCTAAAAATGGACTCCCTGACAGATGCTGAGTACACTCTGTCGACAGATGGAATAAGTTCTGTTAGGAATGAAGCCCAACAGGCTAGATATGCTGTGGTCACCTTGGGCAAAACTATTTTGGCCAAAACTTTCTGGTAGGAATGATCTGCATGACAAACTGCTTCCTACTACTGTTTGTAAATCTGCCACCAATGCCACAAAAGAATCCAGTCCAGAGGCCTAAGCTTTCTTCCAGAGTCCATCTGACTGAAACATCAACTCCAGCCACCAGACACGCCCCCGCCGTATGTTCTGCAAGCTCAAAACACTGCACTGGCACCTATATTGTTGCAGCCAGCTCAGGCTTCAGCACCTGTGTCAACATCCCCAACTTCCCATTCTCTACTCATACTGAAAAGACCATAAAAGTTTGCAGAGTCCTGCCCTAAAACATCATCCCTAGATGTGGTTTACCCTTGATCATTGGCAGCAAAAACAGACCTGCATTTTTAGCAGAAATAACTCAAAAACCACATTAAATAAAAACTACATACAGCATACACTACTACAGCATTAACTACACAAAGCTCTAGAAAAGTTGACCAACTGTATCTGTAGACATTTCTGCATTCACATATAACCCAGGTACATATTAACTACCTCTACAGGTTTCAGAAATCCAGCCTTAGGTCTAGGGGAAAATATACCTGGACCAGACAGCTCACTCTAAATAGACAATGCATTCAAAGCCCTGCTGGGGTGACTCTCAGTGCTGACCAGTCCACACCTTGCTGAAGCCTGAGGACATGGTTCACAGGATTGCTCCATACCTGTTCCCCTTGATTTTTGTCTTTTCAGGCTGATTACCCCAGTCCTTGCTTCTCTCCCCCTCTAGTCAGATTAACTCCTTTACTCCCTCGTCAGAGTCAACTTAAGGGGAAACCTTTCCATAAAGGAAACAAACTACAAACTCCTGGTGGAAAAACTCAGTCTTGGAGCCTTTGACTAGAGACCATCCTAGGATCACTGACAACCCTATGTTACTGTTGCTAGTTGGGCCTTGTCTCAAAAGATCACATGTAATATACCCAGCAAAGATTTGCTGGGTAAACAAAAAGAGGGGGGAAATGCAGCAGAAAATGCCACCTGCCTGGCCAGTGTACTTCAGTTTCTTAGTTGCCCAGGTAATAGTTCCTGTTCTAGTTCCAGCTGCTCCTGTCTCTTAGAAAGGGATGATACCTGTGATGCATAGCAAATTGCTATGATGTACATTGCATAAACCAATCCCCAACTGACAAGCCATTCTGCCTCTGTACTTCCTGCTTGTTTATCTCATAAGCCCTAGATCACCAGAGATTAGGGCCTGATATTCTGGCAATGATCCCAATCAGTGCCCATTAACACAAATAAATCTGCTTCCAAATCCTCGGTGTTGTTTTGGTGCTTCTGCTTGCAATACAAGTACAATCGCACAATAGTTGTACTTATTTTATTCCACTTAGTATGATACAGTCAAAGTTCGTCCTTTTTGTGGTATGTATCAGAATTTTATTTCTTTTTAAGGCCAAATAATACTTCATTGAGTGTGTATTTTGTTTGCACTGTAATGCAGTGATGCAGTGACTATCTATTTATCCAATGATGGACATTTGGATTGTTTCCACTTTTTAGCTACTGTGAATAATGTTGTGTATGACTGGTACCCAAGTCTCTGATTGCAGTTCTTTGGGGTGTGTATACAGAAGCAAAACCTCTAGATCATGTGGCAAAAGTATGTTTGACGTTTTGAGGAATCACCAAACTTTTCCATGACAATTGCATTATTTTATAATTCAATTTATAAACAAAGCACAAGGATTCCCATGTTTTAATATCTTCTCAAATACTTTTATCTTTTGTCAAGCCCTAAGGCTGAACTTATATTGCTTATCAAGGAGGACATCCCCGGCATCCAATGTGGACAGACGTGCCAGACCACCTGACATCCTCTTACCTATTGCTTTACTTTCTTTCATACATTCACTACCACTCCTAATATGATATGGTCTATTTGTTTGCTCATCACCCATCTCTAAATAGTATTCAAGTTCCATGTGTTGAACACACATTTCTTACTCAGTTTTAAATCAAACTATAGTTCTAATTATTAACAGATGCATGCTTGATAATCTGGGATTTTGGAAATACAGAATCTTAATATACTTACTTTGTCATTTCTCATAGGATAGAGTCAAAGATTTTTTTTTTGATACTTCACAAACACACACACACACACACACATACACAGATTTTCTTTTCCTTTTGGAGAAGACACAGATTTTGCCTCTAATGTACTGATCAGTTAAGAAAATACCTAGTGCTGTTCTGTCTAATGTAACAATAACTTCATGAAACCTTTACTTGTATCCAGGACTGTGTTGGGAACTTAATACACACAATGTCTAATTTTCATGAAATTTACACTTTACCAGTGAAAATGTTAAGATAACACAGCAAGAAAGTGACACACTGGGAATTTCAACCTGTAACAGTGTGATCCAAAACTCACTGTTTATCCCCACTACCACCATGCCATTCAGCAAAGAAATCATACACTCAGCCATCTGAAGGCCAAAGAGAATTATACCCCATAATCTCTATTTTAAGATGTTTCATTAATAGTAGGCCAAGGCACATATCCATACACATGATTTAGAAGACACCCGTCAATACAAGGTACAAGTGTTGGTGCTCCTGTGATTGCTCAAGATCAATGGAGAAATTCAGAGGACAGAGCCACCCTGGGGGATACGGGGGTCTTAAGAGGCAGGGTCTGAGTGGGTCCTGACCCTTGAGTGAGACTCGGGTAAGGGAGGTTAGGGGAAAGGTGATAGTATTGCTCCTCACTGGATGAACCACCTAAATAGCCTAGGAACAAAAATGAACGAAAGGCATTTGAAAAGTCTTTCTACTTGAAATTCAGGGTTTACCTCTGGAGCCTCAGCAGAGGAGAAAGAATACTGGCTGGTGTTTATTGAGCCCCAGATAAATGATGCCAAGCACCGTGCTGGGTGCACTATGAGGACTGCCTATTTAATTTTCAGCACAACTCTGTGAGACTGATACTGTTGCCCTGAATTTAACAGGAAAACTCAAACTGAGGGAGTGAGAGGGATGCATAGTGTGAAATAAGGACACAGAGGCAGACCGGGTAAAGATTTTGATCACCATGACGAAGTATTCATCTTTGTCCTTCAGGCGCTGATTTTTCTTCTGTTTTTTAACCTGATTTTAACTAGTAGTGCCACCTTTGCATGGTTTTGAAATTGTCAGCTTCCCTCTTTGGAAAGCTGTCGTGAACATCACACTATCTGAGCCCGCACACATCCAGGTGAGTCTGGCAGCCCCCCTCATTACAGGTCGCCAGCCACCATTCCTTCACTCCCCACTCGGCTGACTGGAACTCCTTACTTGCCCATAGTAGGGTTCCTCATACTTCCATTCAAGGAGCTATTTACCAGGGACCAAAGACACTTAATGCAACTCACTTACTGCTATGGAAAATAGCTGGAGAGTTTGATAATTACTTCATAGACTAGTGACATCAATTAAAGACATTATCTCCAGAAAGCCTGAAGTTTCTATAAATTATGATATATTCCTCCTAACTCAGAGAGCTAATTATCAACATAATAAACATTTGATTCTTCCAGCTGCCCGCATAAACCACAGTACTTTAAGACTATCTTTCTGACTCCAAGGAATCAGTAAAATGATTCATGCCCTAAGAAATTCACCATTTTATAAATCCAACCATCATCTCTCATAATTTCAGTATCAGGTGATGTAAGTATCTATACATTAAGGGTCCTATTATTGAGCAGGAGCTTTATATTACTAAGCACTTACTGTGTTTATATAATGTATAAATCTTTCCATAATGTCTATTATGGCTTCCAAATACTGGCACAGATGTTGGTTGTCAGATGGGTTGCTATCACTAAGGATTAACGGGGTACGCTGTGGCCAAGTGTTCAAACACATTTAAAATCATTAATGTAGGGTCAGGTTCAGTCAAAGAGCACAAAGGCAGAAAAATGAAGTGCTGGTGCCTATTATGAAACAGGATAACTGAAAAAAAGGGCTTTCCAGTAGAAAATTACACACTAATAAATACATTCCATGATGTATGTTTCTAGCTCTCTCTTTTTACTTCAGAGCCAAAAATGAAACATGTCCTTGTTTGCTTTACAGTGCTTTCTGTTATAAACTAAAACTACAATGATGTGCTAAATAAAATAAAACAAAACAAACAACCCGAAAGAATATACACTAGTGGGTTGCTGAGATTTCTTCTCCTGTTTTCCCATCAACAGTACCTCAGGGCAACTCCTGCAGCTCTTCTGAAGCTATGCACTCCTAACCCTGTCCTGTCAATGTACTGCTTAATGTGTGTGCTACTGGCAATGCGAGAGAACCCTTTTAATTTCATATATTCTGCCTTGCTTTATTTTTTATCTCTATCTAAAACCTTTATCTAAATTGTAAATTGAAAATAACTTTTTCCAGAATCGTATTTATTTGTTCTCCAAATTTACTTCACTAGCTACATTTTTCAAGACCTCTTTGCTTACGAGTGAGTGTCAACAATGGAATACTGTTTTCCTTTGACAAGTAAGTTAGCATGTCACAATTCTACTTTCTTCATTTTTAAAATAAGAAGGTCAAACTCACTCTTTCCTGCCTTACAAATCCTATTATGCTAAAATATTTCAGGCCAACACTGACAAACTCAAAGTATATTATCATAAAATATCTGTGAATTCTATATAAAGTTCATACTGATTTCCAGTTTAATTTTCCTTGGCTGTTGGACAATTACAATATACTTTCATACAGAATAGCAAGGCTTTGATTTATAATTCTGTGTACAAATGTTAAGCCTATGTGTAAATATATGAAACTATCTTATTTAGCTTTACTTGAAGGCTCTTTTTTTTACAGCAAGAGAAAGAATATGTACATTATCAATGAGAACTAACTAAACATCTTCTTGAGAAAAAGTTATGTCAGAGCTTCTTCGAAGACTATCAGACAGATAAAATGTATCTTGCATTAATATGTGACTGAAAACCACTGGGATGGAAATATGTAAAGATTACATTCTGGTAGGTATGAGAAACAGCTTCATATCTAAAATCAGTATTAATTTTAACTTTCCTAAACACATATCATTCAACATACATATTTAAGCATTCACTCTATAGCTGTTTTCTCATGTCATTTAATGGAAAACAGACTGGGAGTAAAAGACACTGTCTGACCTGTGAAATCTCCAATCTAAGTAGTGTGCATTATGCTTGTGAAACACCAATAACAAAAGCAAAAACCAAGTGTAAGCATCAGACATAATCTCCACATGCTGGGGGATGTGGTGAGAGTGGTAGCTCACCTTAAAGGGTGACAGAGTTAAAAAGATACAAAGAACAAGAGGCATGATAAGCGTAGTCATGATGATTTCCCTTCAGCTTCCTTTAGGATGATAGTAGGTCCTGACTTAGGAATGAATTCTGTGCCAGGAGAATTGTTCCTCAGTTGACAGTAGGTCTAATACAGCACACCTATGAAAGTTTGCAATCAAACTGTATTTTATTTTTAAACATGGCCCACCGGCTACCTGTTGTAGGAGCAAGGGGGTTTGTATTGAAGTTCCTAGTACCACAGTCAGGCCAACCACCTCTAGCCATGTGATTGCAGCTCTGGACAAGTAATATACAGCTTCTGTGTCTGTTTCTTTTCTATAAAATGAAACATCACTTGTCTTAAAGGGCTGTGGTAAGCACTAAGTCAGTTAATATTTGCAAAGCACTGAACAGTGTTTGGAAGTTGGTTGGCCTACGAACACTGTGTCGCTGTGCCCCTGTACCTCTGGGCTGGGAGTATCTGTGGCATTGCTGTGTACCTTGCAGAAAATTGCAGGAGAGCTCAAAGAAAATCCAGTTTTAAAGAATGAACGTCATGTGGCCCATTAATGATGTAGAGGTGAAGGCTTCAAGTTAATTACAAGTGGAAAGAGTTTTGTGTCTCTAAAAAAGGGTGGAAATCTTCACTCTGGGGCAAAGGTTGGCGAATGAAAACACGACTTCTCTCTCTTTTTGCTGCTGGTACCTGATACTCTCCAGAGGCTCTTGCTCCGCTGTGCACTATTAATAACTTCTGAATCATTTGGTATTTATAGCATTGATGACAAATAATAAAAAATAAAACACATTTACCTAACTCTGCTAGTGATGAAAACATTTGTAAATTCATCTGGGGTTAAGCACATTCTTGGATAATTTCATTTCTTCTGCAAGTTATCCAATTTCCAATCATAACTTCTTTCTTTTTACAAAAAAAATTACATCCTGAGGTGTGCTGATTAAAAACCTGGTAACACACACCAGAATACACAGTTGGCTGTCCACTCAGGACTGAGCTAGAGGGCTTCAAGGGCACAGCGCTTGCTGAATATTTTATTTTGTAGAGCTTATGACCAAGAACATGTGACCTGTCTATATGCTTTCAAAGTACAACACGAAGCCTGCACAGAAAGGCGCTAGAAGGAACGTCTAGAGGACACTTGAGCAGTAGTGTGCTGTGGAGCGACATCTATGTTCCCCTCAAGTTCTTATGAGAAAACCCTAACTGGAAAAGTATTAGGTGGTGGGGCCTTGGGGAGGTGATGAGATCTTGGTAGCGGTGGGGTCAGTAAAGAGCCCCTAGGCTGTGGGCTTGCCCCTTCCACTGTGTGAGGGTACAGCAGAGGGTGTCACCCAAATCCAAAAGAGGGACCTCACTAGACACCAACCCTCCAAAATTTTGGTATTGGACTTCCCAGCCTGGAAAACAGTGAGAAATCCATTTTTGTGGTTCACAAGCCATCAGATCTGGGATGTTTTGTGAGAGCAGCTTGCACAGAGTAAGACACAGGGTGAGCCTGCTTTAGCATTAGCACAGATGCTGATTTAGGACTAGCCATGTCATGAATACTTTAATTTTATTAAATGAGTTCAATTCTCAATTTATTATTTCAAAGCAACTATGTGGACTCTCTTTGCCAAATTTTTTTATCTCAAGGAGCAGAAATCAGGGAAGGCATTCTTGCAACACCCTCCGTGTACCCTGGGGGAATGCAGCTTGTGCCCTGGCCTCCATCTCCATCTCGGCAAGGGAGGTGTGCAGCAGTTGGTGTGGGGGAGGCCTAGGAGCCGCAGTGCAGTCTGCTCTGGCAAACTGTGCAAACTCCCGATGAAAAGCCCACCCAGTGCTACTGTGATTTAAACACCTAAGACAGGCCTAAAAATTCCAGGAGCAAAAGGAAAATGCACAGTGTAAAATGGGGCCCTACTTCAAAGAACTAAACCTGCTTTTACATGTTCTGTTCTCTTTCATGCCTCTAGTAACTTCTTTCATGACTGTAACATCTTTTGTTAAGGGAGTTAAATATTCACTAAAGAGTTTTTTGGTGTTGGTAGTGGTGCCAGAGATTGAACTAAGGGCCTTTGCACTAAATTATATCTCCAGCCTTTTTTTTTTTTTTGTGAGGGAATTGAAGTGAGAGGCTAATGCTTGCCAGGCAGGCACTGTGTCACCGAGCTACATCCCCAGCCCTCCAGTCCTTTTGCTTTATTTTTTATTTTGAGACCAGGTCTTGCTATATTGCCTAGGCTGAACTTGAACTCCTAATCCTCCTATGTCAGCCAGGAAAACGCTGGCATTACAGGCATGCACCGTCACAGCTGGCTCTTTTATTCATTTTTAATTTCCAGTTCACCTTGGCAACCTTTCTATGGAACAGAAGGATACGGCCTCCAGCTTACAGGAGAGAAAAGCTAAATCCCAATTAGACAAAAGATGTCAGCATGAAGAGCAAAGGGGACAATAAAAGAAAGTTCACACAAGCTCTGCTGTGGCCCAAGCCTGGGAGCCTGTCAGGGTCACTTCCTGACCTGGTGAGGTTACACCAACAATGCCCCAAGTCCCACAGAAGTCTTTGGGTTGGTCAAGCATAGCTATGGTTTCTAAGCCTTAGTCTCTGGTTTTCTTGCAGGACAAAAGTGTTGCTTTCAGATTCGTAAGAATAAAGGCCACAGTTTCTACTGCAATTCACCAGATCCAACAATTCTCACAGTCCTTATGCCAGTAACATTCTCTTTAAGTCCATGGCACTAGTTTTTGAACCACTTCCCATGGAATTGTGAGGGACTCAGAGTCTCTATTTGGAATTCTTTCAACTCCAAGAGTGAAGACCAATAACTCTCAACCCTGCCCACCCAGTATCAATGTTGCATTCATCAATACTACGGTTCTCAGAACTGACTTCCACAGAGGCTGACTTTCTTTTAAAATATTCCATTTAAATTAAAGTCTGTTGTTTTTCAAATATCAAGATCTCCTTGTGGTCACTTCTTCTTTTACTTCACATTTTCTGAGCACTTACTCTGGACTAAAGCACAGCACGAAGCACTGAGGTATAGCTGGGAATGAGGCAGAGACTATCTGTGCTCTTATCAGCTATAGGACTAACACAGACCATGGGTGACAAGAGGCTTCACACTGACGGGGACCATTCCACTGAGGCAAGAAAGCCTCTTAATGTGATGTAATGAGTTCCAAGCCTAGTCTACTATGGATGATCTTGTTTTGTAGTTGTTACAGACTTGACAAAGTCAATTCAATAAAATGTAAGGTATTTCGAGATATAAGGGGGAAAACGAGATAAAATCCAGTGCTCAGATTCTTGCATCAGATTTAGGAAAGTTTTCTGAATATTTAAGGTATCCTATGGAACATGCACAGTTTTTCACTTGGAAAGCAAAAAATTTTAAGACATGAACCAAATCCCTGAAATTACTTGCCAGCTATTACTTCGGTCAAACCTGAACTCAAAAGATAAAGGTATATACATTTCAGTCTTGCTTTGGAGCATCACAAATAGTAATTTTCCTTTCACTGAGCTTTTTGTTATTCAAATCATCATAGCTAACAACAGCTAAGAACTACATGCAATTTAATGTTTGCTAGATACTATGTTAAATATTTTACATGCATCATTTTATTTTATTCGCCCAATACTCTTAAGATGATGACATTATTGTCTCTATTTTTCAGATGAGTAACATTAAGCTTAGGGAGATTAAGTAACCTTAAACAGAATGAGGTCTGACAGTAGACTGAGGATATGAACTGGAAAAGCAGATCCTGTCAAATGAGAGCTCAGTAGTGTAACTTGGTATTTCTTTTAAGAAAACACTACAGGCAGATGACAGTAATAAACTATCCCATAGAGGATTTGGCATGGCCCAGCCTCCCAGTGTCCAGACAAATGACTATTCTTCAGCCCTGTGCTATCACCCTCTGAGTCAGGGAGATTCACAACTGCATGTTCTTCTGGGTGCAAAGAAAAAGTTAGGCTTCAGCACCCCTCCTCTGTCTTTCCTTCTGTTAGTATGGCCTGCAGTTTTCCATTACTTTCTTCGCTTAAAGGGAAAATTGAAAATGAGGCAGGAAACTCCACAGACCAATTCACATGGACTGGGGGAGGCCTTAGAGTACTCTAGATACTTAGAAACCATAGCTTAGAAACCAAGGCTTAGAAACCATAGCTATGCTTGACCTCTAGGACTCTAGAGGCCTTAGAGTACTCTAGATGCTTTTCCTTCAGCTCTAGGCTCACTCTACTCCCCCAGTCTGGGCTCAGAATGAGCAAACTGGGAGTGAAGAGTCAGCCATAGTCATGTGAGCAATGTTACTATTACTCCTGCAGAATACTGACGAACAGGATTTAACATCATTCCCCTAGGATTGAGTCTTGTTATATATTGATTTAAATTCTGTTGCTTGATCACTGCTATACAATATTAAACAGACTAGTGTTTTAAGGTCTTGCAGTTGCCAAAGAATATAACTTTGACTGAAGAATTACTATGTAATTATTTAACAAATTAAATGTATCTAAAAATTAAAAAAGAGGGAATGTGAGAAGGAACATTCTCTGATTCAATTAAAATTATTTCATGCAAACTCTTTTTCTCAATGGCTAGAGAAAACCCACCAAAAGATTCAGCATGCACCTTACATCATAATAATGGGTTTATTTGCATTTGTGTGTATTTGGAAAAGGCTGATTTTAAGAAGCAGATTTTTAAAATCTGTTTTGATCTTGCTATGGTTCCGAACCACCATAGAAATTTCAGAATGATCACTTATTTTTAAAAGCCCTGCTGCATAAATGAGAAAAACCAAAGACGCAGTTTCTAAGAGAGCTACAGCTTCCAGAAAAGGGATAGAAAAAAAAAACATATGACTAAAAATACCTTGTAAGCTCCTATAATTCACAACTTCCTTGAGACATGATTGTATTTGAAGAAATCCAGGTATAGGAAAGTAATTTATATCTTTAGAAAGGACATTAAAAGAACTTTCAAGAAAACTGGTCACCTTCCCTTATGTATCTGGAAACTTCGCTATGTAACTCTACATATATTTTCCCAAATGCCTTGATATACGGCATCTTTGAACTGAAGTAAGGAAAAGACAATAGGTATTTGGATGAAGTTCCCCATTTACAAATAACAACTCCGGTCCGGTGTGGACAGAGCTCTTGGGTCAGGAGACTGAGAGCTTCATTTGGGATGAGATGATCTAGAGACACCAGGGCTGCTGCACAGACGCTTTGCTCACACACACCCGCAAACTTTCCACACCTGCACTTCTATCACAGATGAAATGGGGTCAGTGATACCTAGTGCTAATGTCATGAGGGCCCGCTGTGATTTTCTCATGAGAGAACGAACAAAACAACGCTTTGAAAGGATGTCTGTAGCTCTCCTATGGCCAGAGTCTTTTCAAAACCCTCCTGGCATATCAGTGGTAAGAGCGGCGCACAGGTGGCTGGGGTCTGAGCAGCAGACATCCTGGGTCAGCTAATGGATCTGGTGTAGTACAGGAGGAATGGCGGGGGCAGCCACAGTGTGCCAGGCCAGGAGGGGAAGTACAGAAGAGCTGCTCGGGGCCCCTGGGACTGTAGGAGCAGCCAGGGAGATGCCGCAAAAAGCAATAAAAGAAAGGAAAGCCTAGGACCAGCACACACACAAAAACAGTGAGCATCACTTGCAAAATGTGTATAAAGGCCTCGATAAAAGCGCCACAGGGTAATGTAGGTCCATGTATTCATACATGCATGTGTCTGTTCATGGAAGTTCATTGACTTCTGAAGGTGGCTAGTTGGGTTTCCTTCCAGTGAGGACTAGCATTTTAGGAAAGACTACGACAATTTGGCACTCTGGTGTTGAATCTTCAGGCAGTGGCTGCATGTAGAAATACAGAACCTTCTAATTCTTAACTAGCTAAACTTATAGGACCAGGGCTTGCTAAGCAATCAGCTGCTTTTGTTAATACTTAAAATTATAGCTATTATATATTGAATAGGTAAACTATTCATTTAGTAGTTATGAGAATCTGTAATGCATTGGTATTCATTTTTTTAAATCATAGTTCACTCTCATGAATGATCTTTAGTATCATGCATGTAATATGGGTTTTTATTTTTGTATGTACTCTCTGACCCCAAGGGACATAAAAGAGCACATACTGCAAATGTATCTTCATTTATAAAACACACGCCTTAGGTAGGAAGAGGAGGATACTACTATAACTCAGTAGAGATGAAAGTCGCCAAGTGGTTTAAGAGTTTCCCCTGAATACTGCTTGTCAGTAGCCTAGATACTAGCTCTGGCGTTGCTACTCCAGTGCACGAAATCACCTGACAGGAGAACCGGGATGCAGACTAAAGGACACGCTTTAACCCAAATAACTAAGCACACGTATGTATAAATAACACATGCCATTATTCTTAGCCCTCACATGTATCTAACAAAGTTATGTTACACTCAGGTTATGACAATGAGAAGCTTAGATTTTGAGAAGCTATCAAATCCCAGAATGACTACATCTCACATACTAGTAGGTCAAAGTTCTCAATGTAAAAAGAAAAAGGAAATGATCTTTTGTCAGCATCTGGCGCTGTTCTGCACATACGTGACCCTTCAAACAACAGGCTTCCAAATCTGTTAGTAAGTACCAATTTGCAAAACCAAGGCATTGCTTTAGATGACTCCAAGCAAAAGCAGCGCAGTGATTTTCATTTCACTTAATGCTATTTTCAACATTCTCACCAGTTGGAAAGCTTGAAAGTCAAGGGCATGCCACCATACAACTGAATCAATGGCAGTGGAAAACACCAGCTAACTGTCACCCGGTACGTGATGTATCACGTTTACATTTTAAGGATAGCAGGACATGCTATATGCATGGGGCCAAAGGCTGCCTGCTGCGTTCAAAATGAAGCCTCTTGGCCCAGGGAGAAATGAGCATTCTGAAATATTTCACAGTGCAGCAGATTCTAGCTGTAAAGAACCATATATGAAACCAACAAACAAAAACATTCTATCACCACAATTGCTCGTCATGTATATGGACACATGGCAAAGGACAATAGGACTGTTTCTACGTGTAGTAAAGCATGCTAGGAGAAGTTATAATGGGGCAAAGGCAACAGACCCGCCACAGTTCTTTAAAATTTACACATGAATGCAAAAATGCAAATAATCTCTCACACTGAACAAGGTTTACCCCAGGGCCAACACACAATGCCTAAATACACTAAACTGCTGAGACACAGGAAGATCTCCCTATGAGAAAAAGGTGACATTGTCTCCCTAACAAACTGTCAGCACAGAGCAGTAATAGAACTTAGTTAAATCACTTGTGAGAATGAGTTCCCCCCAGAACCAGAAGCTCCCCGAGGATACTTTCAGATTCCCAGGCTTAGCGTAGTGCCTGGCACACAGAAGGGACTCAAAATCTGCCAGACTTCTCACTCACTACTGTAATTATTTTCACTGAGTAAATTTTGGAAAGTCTTAAAATGTTCCTGTTCTGTGTCTCTTTCTGAAACACTGAGGCTGGTTTAGTTATAGAGTTGGAACTGGAAGAATCACAACACTTCAGTTTAGACATGTGCTATCCTTCCTTATGTCTCACATGTTTGAGTACCTCCTATGCCCCAGGCCTCATGCTACGTGCTGGGGACTTACAGTCCAAAAGGAAGGCACAAATTCATACTCACATGCACAGACTTCAGGTATGTGAAAGACGAAGAGAAAATAAAAGCGATGACATAGATACACCCAGGTCAGTCTAGTGATATCACGCTGGAGAACATGAGCTATATGTTAGTTATAAAGTAGTCTTCCATTTCTTTGAAACAATGATCAATGTTTATTGAGTTTGCTAAACACTGACCTTAGAGCTCTATGCAATACAGCACATTTAATCCTTATAACAACCGCAAGACAGGTATTATTAGAAAGCCCCACTTTATAGATTAGGACACCAAGGCACAGAGATTTGGAATAACCAGCCTAAGGTTGCAAAGTTAATATGCAGTAACTGAGATATGAAAGTAAGCAGACTAATCCTTTAAGCCCACTCTATTTTGCCTCTCTTTAATTTAAAGATTTAGCTTGTAGCATCTTTTAAGGTATCTCACAGAATGGTTACAAGAAATAAATGAAATAATATATGTGAAACTGTGTGAAAGTACACAAAGCTTGGTAATATAAAATATCCTGAAAGAGTGGTGCTAATGAGTGGTTTGCTCTCCATTTTGGGTGAAATTATTCTTCATTATTTCCCTTTGGAGAAGTGAGGAAAATGAGGAGTTTGTGCAGAATCACTCCAGAGACACTCCTCTACCAGGGGCTGAATTATTTACCAGCAATATAACCAGGCACGCCTGGGAGCAAATTATTGATTCCAAGGTCTATTTCTAATCACATACCAGATTCCTTCCTTGGTCACACAGAAGGCAAAGTCAGACACACATGATGTTTTGATGATGGGTTTCAATGGAGCTGATAATTAGGAGTTGGTATTTTAATGACAATAACTAACATATATGATCCTGTTGTGTCCATGCTGTGAACCTCAATCAACAATTATGAACTGAATGTTTTTGTCTCTCAGAATGCATATACAGAAGCCCAATCCCACAATGTGATGATTTTTGAAGGCTGAGCCTTTGGGAGGTCATCCAATTTAGTTTAGGTCACTAGGGTGCAGCCACTGGATGTGGATTAGTGTCCTTCTAAGTGGAGGAAGAAAGCCCAAAGCTCTCTCTACACACATTCTGTGCAAGCTAAGAATAAAGCCCTCAGCAGGAACCACATTAGCCAGTCCCTTCATGTTGGACTTTCCAGCCTCCAGAAATGAGAGATAAATTCCCGTCATGTAAGGTCCTCAGTCTATGGTATTTTGTAATGGTAGGCAGAGCTATGACAAATACACTTAAACTTCAATCTGTTAAGCTCTGGAAAAGATATTTTTGTTGTTGTTTTACCCCTGGGGAAATGGTGTTGAGTTTGACTCATTAAAGCCAAAAGCCAGGCGCACACAGGATTGGAACCAGCACGCACTGCTTCTAACGCCCGTGCTTCTTCCATTGACATGCCTGGACTCTTGTTCTTTGCATTTCTTCACCCTAGGTCAGTTTTAAGGGTTTAGAAAAAGAACTGGAGGATAAAAAAAAAAAACTACATTTGGTACTTCAGAGGCCACATCTCCCTCTGTGGCCAATTATAACAGTAGATTTGCTTTGATGGTCATTTCCTGTAGAGTGAAGTGTGTTCAGGTTATTACCATTAGGAGGCCCTTCGGGTGCTTGCTCTGGGATCTTAGGCCCGTGGTTTGCTCCCATCCTGGGGAGGCCTGGCTTCTTAGATCTTGGAAAGATAAGTGATTAACTCTTTTTACTAACATGGATTGACACTTCGCACGGTGCCACTTAAAATTCACTACCTGTTGAGTCAGTGAGCAGACTAAAAAGAAAAAAAAGATATTTATTCTTGTTCACATAGAAATGTTATATGTTTTAATCCTATTAAACCCCAGACCCAGAATTTAAATCTTGTTCCAAATCCTATTTCCAGAGTTGTGATAGTTGAGGTTGTTTGTGTCTTGGTAGGCATAACAGTGAGAAACACAAGGTTTATTTTCTAATCTATTACTATAGGCCAGAAATAAAAAGACACTTAAATTAGCTCACCCCAAAGATGAAGAATTTTAAAAAAGTGGCCTCCACAAAGCCCATCCAGGAGGTGATCCTTTTTTATTGGACTAATTACGAGGAAACGTAAAAGGGCAAGCTTTTATTAGTCAAGCTTCTTACACTCAGCCGTGAAGAACTGCTAGGCAGAAAAAAGCAGAGACAGAGTGTGAGTGGAGGTCTCATAATTAAACTCGGGATCAGAAGGATCAGAGGAAGGGCCACCAGAGTCATGCGGGAGTAACAAATGAAGCCCTCATCTTTTATAATACTATACAGTTTGCAGAAATAAGATGAGAAAAGGACGTTACCAAGGTTTTAGAGCCTCAATTAGGAAGGTCACATTTAAGAAAACCGTGAAAAGTGACACCACCGCCTTCTGTGGCTTAAAGTACGTTCCCACATAATCTCCCCCACTTATCACATCACCCCGTGAAATAGACAAGCAAGAGCAGGCACGAGATTCCATCTCGTCGGGATTCAATCTCTTCCCATATCCCATAATTAGGGAATGACAGAAATGGGAAATAGCGAAAAGTGGAAAGGAAAATACTGAAGTGAGTAGATGTTCTAATGCCCTAATTTGCTTTACAGAGTTGGGAACAATTAGCTACGTTCTCTGCACTTCAGTTTGCCCATCAACAAGGCACAGATTTTGAAATTCCCCAAACTGGAGGCCTCAGTCCTGGAGAGAAGGCTGGGAGGACATCTGCAAGCCAGCAAGTGTAATAAGCTGTGATAAAGATGACAGCATGGTTCACGTAGAGGCCTCTGATCAGAAAGGAAGAAGCTGGGGGGGGGGGGGAGGAGGGAAGTCTTCTGAGAATTTTTAAGTGGCGTGTTCAGCACTGACTTCCTTGGTAACCAAAACGTTTCAGATAGCGTCACAAACTCAGTGTGGCTGAAACTGAGATGACTGCATGATGAGAAAGTGAGGTGGGAAAAGAGGAAGAGTTGTATGAAGCAAAGGGCTTCATTGCTTGTAAAGGGTCTCATGTTGTTCCTGAGGGCTTTGGGTTTGTAAATGATAGCGAACCACAGCAGAGAGATAAAGACAGGAAAGATCAATTTGCATTTTATACTGATCACTGCAGGCATGGTGAGGATTGAGTAAGGGATGGGTAGAAAGAATGCGAATCTAAAGAGATCAGTTAGGAGCTTAGAGTGATACTTCAGGTAAGAGATGATCAGGGCATGTGGAATAAAGAAGACCCCAAAATGCTGAAAAACTGGAAGAGGACTAGTAGACCTGGGTTCAAACTTACGGGGGTTTTGACAGAGTCAGTATGAGCTGACTAGCTTAGGTCACTTTGTAAAAGTAAGGGAGAAAAATGTGAGCTTTGTGGATGAACAAATAAATTCAGGGGTTCTTCTAGTGCTAAATATTCCCATGGAAGAAAGGGCTCAGGGCACTTGGTGTTTTAGGGTGGGGGCTGGAATCCCCATGTATTAAGAATTATTTATTTACTTGGGAATGGTTGTCTGATCAAGCAGCCTTGGGTTAAACATATTGAGGGCAGGTGGCATCATTTTATAAAGGGTCATTTATAACATGTGGAAATGGGACAAAGAAATGTGCTGAAATTTAAGGTACTTCATACCCTGAGGGCACATGTAGACTGCCTTAGGTGTACTTGAAATAACTTCTGTCTGATTTACCCATGAATTATTTGTGGCTATGTTTCTGTGTCTTTTTAGAACCACGAAGTTGATTGAAAAAGTTTTACCTCATATTTCCTTTATCTCAAAAATGTCTCTGTCCCTCATGACCTAACACTGACACCTACACAGACAGGTCCCTTGGTTAGTATCATGTGTGTCCATGGTGCCCGTATTTGAGTCTATAGACTTGCCCTCTCCTCCAAGGTCCCAACTACAACCACAAGTTGCTCACCCAACTAGGTGTCATCCTCAAATTCTTTTCCTTTCTTCAATTCCTTCCATAAACAGCTGCTGATGCTGCCTTCAGATGTATGTCCACTTCATCCAAAGCTCGTTCCACCGACACCACTCTAGTGTAAGCCAGCACCATCTTTCATTACCAGACACGGCCTCCTCTTTCCTCCATTAACTTTGGGTGTCAGGTAATTGTGTCTCAGCAGTAAGAAAACTAAGACACCGGGGCTGCACATGGTTTGAGGTATCAGCCTAACCCAGGTGAGGCTCAGCGCCCGATTCTCTTACTGGTGTTCTGCTTGCTACCTGCCGCCTCCCGGGAGAAAGGGAGCACACCAGCTGCATAAGACCACATCAAGTGCGGTCTCCGTGGAGCTTCTGCCATTGTATTTGAAAAAGCTAGGCTGGAGTGTAGAAGCTATTAGCCAGTTTAATAATGCTGGCTTTCAAACTGCTGAGACTGTCGCAGGAGGAAGACTTCCAGTGAGTTAGGGCTCTGCGGGCAACATGGCAAAACCACTGAAGTCACCATAATCTCACTAGCACACCGTGATGGGAGGAGGGCAGAATGGAATGAATCTAGTTCCACTTAGAGGTGGAGACCAAGTCACCCATTTCAGTTTTAGGATCACATCATATCTACTCTAAAGATCATTTCTAAAGTGCTCGAAGTATATGCTCAGAATTTATCGTTTACCTCTAGGTGGCAGTAGACTTCTTCTGTTCTCAACATGGCTGCCTTTGGCCTTTTGTTTCCTACCACTAATATAATTCTGTACTTCCTTGTCTTTTACAAATAAATACTCTCAGCCTGTGTAGTTCAGGGAAGACGACCGAGTCACTTTCGCTGTAAGACATCAGTCCATTCTTCAGTTAAGTATCAGGGTTCTTCAAAGAATACAAAATAATTCACGTCTAAAGTAAAAAATAATAGGTTTTTTTCCCTCAGTCCTTACAAACTACAAATACCAAGAAAAGTAATGTTTCTTTCTTTTTTCTAAAGACTTTGGAGGTGCAAAAAAATAAAAATAAAAAAATAAAGACTTTGGAGAAAAAAGGGAATGAGTAGAGGAAAACAGATGGAATTGGATAGATTGTTATTTTACAACAATATTAATATTACAGGTGATTAAATCACTGCTTTTCTACAAGCAGTAACTTAACATTATCATTTATCATGGTGTGGTACATATTATTATGGAAGATCTAATGATCACATGAAAATTATAACTAAGGAAGTTATCTTTCTGGTCTCTTTGCCATTCACTGAAACTGAAGGAAATTGCCTAAATCTATTATTTCAGCTTAGATATTATATGTACCCCTTCTAGAATACATATTTACCCAAAGTTTGGAGCCACAGTCCAATTTAAACACACCAATTCTAAGTCGTTAGAGTTAAAAAGGATCCAAGAGACTTAAATTAAATACAACCTCATTTGAGGCCCTAGTAACTGGTGGGTGTGTCAATGGATCACCTGAGTGGTAGCAAAGCAACTCCTTTCAATGTAAAGTTTAAATTTAATTGTGGGCTAATTCCTTGGTTTTATGAAGCACTTTAAACAAGGTTGTACTATGAAGAACATTGTCTCTTAATAACTCTTCTCAATATCTCAATTTAATACCTTGGGTCAGGTATCACTCATTTACTTAAGTGAAACTGAAACACAGGAGACAATAAGACTAATTTAGGGGCTGGGGATATAGCTCAGTCATGGATATGTGCCTAGCATGTGTGAGGTGCCTTGTGTTCCAGCCCTAGCAACACATACACAGACTACACTAGTGCAAGTGCCAAGTTTATAGCAGAATGCAAGGTTGTGAGCGTAAGTTTTAAGCATTTCATACAAGGACCTCTTTTTTTTTTTTCCTATTTTATATATCAGCACAATGATATACATTTAGGTTTAAAGAATACAATTTTAAGTGTATGGCACAAATTAAGATTTTGATGAAATGATGTGTCTAGGTGATCAGGATGAAACCCTGTTTGAAGGAGATGAGGGTAGGGTGTACTGTGACTAAACATCTTTACATGTTGTCTACTCAACAACCAGGGAGACTACCTGAGAGAAGCCACAGTATCTTAGTTATTAGAGCATCTTTGTTAAGCAAATTAGAGGAAATTGTGGTTGCAAAGCGAAAATATTAAACTGAATAATTCTGTCATTTTGTCATACTAATTTTTGTTTGTATATGTCACCAACATACACTAATAAAAGTGCATCAGACAACAAATAAAAGAAAAAATACAAAAAAATAAAGTTTATGATTTTGGAAAAGTTACTGCCCTCAGCGACAGCTTTTAGTTTAACAGAAAAACACACTGATGGTGTTAGTTTAGGAAGAGTAGTCTTCACCATCATGTTTTGGTGCTAATACCATCTTTTCCTTTGGGAACTATTCCTTCTTGTGTGGCTGCAGGACTGTTACTCAAAGAAACCCGCCCCGAGCCCTAGCCCAGCCAAGGGCCGAGCACCTGAGGCCGACCATAGGAGATCACACTCCGGCTCCTGGCACAGTGATTCGGGGGTGGGAAGGCAGGCCACTGGAGCAGAGGCGCTCGAGCCCCGCGTAGGAGCACTGAATTCTGCCCCTGGGCCCTGGGTGCTGCGCGGGTTCCTGTATTTCCCGAGGCTCCACTCTCCTTAGAGCCTCTGAAGTTACCCTTTGTTTAAGACATTCAGATTCCGTGAGTTCCCATTACTTCAATAAAAGAATCCCACCTTATAAAGGTGACTAAACTGAAGGGTAGTTCAGACAGCAGATACTGGCCACAGGCAGACAATGGATTCCGGAAGCACAGCCCGTGGTCCCGCTACTTGTCGTGACGGGCTTGTGTACCTATGAGCAACACTGGTGTGACACCAGCTTGGTTTAAAGTTTTTGATACATATACTATCTACTACACTCATAAAGCTGATTATGAGATGTACTTTAACTTTGAGGGTATTAGTCCTACCTTAGGTAATCTAGCGCTATACCAAGGAATGGAATACATAGCCAATTCTAAGGAAATAACTACGAAACTTTATGAAGATCAGTGGTCAGCTGAGAAAATAAATAACAAGGAGGCAAATACATGGATTTTAAAATTTCTAGTTCACTGCCTGGGTGTACACGGAGAAACCTCAGGTTAGAAAGATGACACTGAGAAAGTAACTGACAGATTAAAACCCAAACAAAACTTCTGGTACGCTGAGCTTTACTACAGGGAGCCCTCAAAATTTATTACTCTGAGCAGTATTCATAGAGTATTATGAACACATTTAGAATTTTTGATTGGATTTCAATTTTAATCATTCTTTCAAATGCAGCTTTCAAAAATAGCTATGGTTCATAATTGATACCCACCTTTTTAAACCCAAATATATCTACTGAATACTACAAAAGAATAAATTTTAAAAGTATACGAAAGCTAGATCTTTAATTTGATTCTTAATTGTAACATGACTGGTACTCTTGGTAACACACACTTTTTCATATATGGACACCGAATTTTTCTGTATCATATGCTAATCAGGCCCCCAGTTCTTCATGTTTCCTTACAGTATGATTATTTCAAAGTTCAACATCTGAACAAGCTTAACAGGAAGGGAGGGATGCCATCAGACAATCATTCACGACACCATTTAAACCTGTAAGAAGCAGCCCTTTAAGTAGCTTTCCCATAGTAAATCAAGATTTGAGACTGTGAATTTTAAATAGTCCTTGCTGTTTAAAACCAGCCTAAAAATAATGATTATAGGCAAATATGCTACAAATTCCAGAAATATGAAAAAGTAAGTCATTTTTCATTAAGAACTAGTATCTTTCGGTGATGGTATAATTAATATGACATAGTTGTTTTATTACATTATAGTGTTACATCTAACCACAATTCTGAGAACCAACAGAGTATATGAGATGTCCCATTGGTTCATGTTATCAGATCTTTAAAATACTATTTTATGGGTTACAGCTGTGGGTTGCTAAAAACAAAATATTCATGGACTTTCAAAAGAAAAATATCTCAGAAATGTGACTTTTAAGGCTCAGCATGATCTTATAGCCCCAATTCTCCTATAGTTAGGAAAATAATTGCAGAAAAATAACCTACTTTAATGCCTTTCCTAAATTATCTTTACTGTGACTAAAGCAGTACTAGAGAAAACAATCAGCTGATACTAACAGGCATGTAATCCATTTTTATCACAGAGGTCTCTGGCTGAAATTCTGGGTCATAGGGAATTTTTTAAATTGGGCCAAAGTTCTTTAAGAAAGTCAGTTTGGAAGACAGACCACAAGTCTGCAGTATATACAACTGTCATCGAGCTACATTTGAGGAGATAGTTGAAGTTATTGAGGACTTAAATAGCTCATATGGCCTTAGGACAAAAAAGAGGTGAATCTGGAGGAACTTAAGACATGAGTGCACCCTGACAGAACTTCTTTTCATGTCACCAGTAACTATTTAGGGATGGGCAACAATGGCTTGTGATTACATCAACTGTGGCCCATTTCCCAAATCTGTTATCAAACACTGAGAAGCCTGCATCCAAACCAAACCTAAAGGCAAAGCCTTGTTAAGTATTTACCAATACATATAAGTCAAAACAATACCAAAAAATATTTAAAAAAGAAAGATAGAAAAACCATACCAAGGCCAGGCGCTCTAAAACAGATTTTCATATATTAACATCCACATTATAATGTCATAAATTTCTGCTCTGTAAGTCCAGATGCAAGGCAATGGAAAACTCTGGTAATTAGAAGAACACAATCAATACTGCCTGTAAATAATGAGCACATGAGGGTTTGCCAGGTGATGCGTCCCCACTGTGGCAGGGATTCAGGGCCACGTGAGTGTGCACAGCAATGTCTTCATCTCGCCTTTCCTGTTTCTCCTGCTCGCCCAGCACTTCAATCTAGTGGGAACTGCCCAAGGAAAAGCCTTCTGCTTAAATCAGGGTGAATTAAACATCCATCTTACTTAGCCCCAGCACTCGCCTTGCTTTCCACACTGGTAGACAACTGCCACATGGTAGAAAGACAACTGGACAGGTGCGCAGGAACTTGGATGTCTGCCCAGGTTTGACGTTACATTTTTGTCTTGGGCCCTCCAATTCCTCCTATGCAAAGTGAAGAGGCTGGCCTGAACATGAGGATGCTTGTGTTTCCTTGACAGCTCTGAAACAGACAACTTATAAATGCTCGGCCCCTCCTTCAAGGGATGGTTCTATATTGGCTTTCTGATAGCAACAATCTCAGTGCGTTCTCTATTATGGAAAAGAAGTTTAAAAAAGCAAGAATGTTTTTATTTATTTATTTATTTTTGGCAAAAACTCATCCTAGTTATATCCTTCAAAAAGGCTCCATAAAGTCATGCCTAACATTTGCAGCTCCATGTATATAAATATTTAAGTTCATTGTAGCACTATATATCCAATATGAAAACATCAAAGTGTGAAAGGGCTCTTTCTGCCCTCTACAAAAATGTGACACAAAGCTTTTACATATCCAAATGTTAAATGTGATTCACATCTAGACTGCATCATAATTTGCTGAGAGACTCTATTAAAAGTAGAACTTTCTGTGTATATGGTTACAAAAATACTCAGGCATGTTGCTAAGAAATAATTTATAACTGAGACTGGTTGTGACAGCATACAATTGGTTAGAGAAAATTACTTCTGTTTTACTGATGGCACTTTCTATTAATAAAGAAATGCTTTATTTGCTGTGTCATAAAAACAGCCTGTGAAGTCTCCACTATGTGACACCCAGTCTCCACTGCCATCATTATGTAACAGCCCTTGGTAGATCTTTTGGGGACACATGCAATCACCGCTGCCATCACCACCAAACAATAAATTCTTAAGCCCTGCACACCTCTGGGGAAACAGGAAGGTGGAGTAAATAGCACAGAAGACAGAGGAAAGGATCAGAAGGTAAAGATGAGCATTCAGAGTTGTGCTCTTACAGAGAAGAACACGCTGATTCTGGAACGTTATTTCGATTCAATGTCCGGTTCACAGATACTCCCTGCTAAACCCCTCCCAATCATTCTTGTTCTGGTCTACATGTGCATACGAAAACACAGATTCCAGATTTGTACTAGGTCTTCAGCAGAAACATGACTTGGAAATAGATACTCTTCTGTGGGTTTGCAATCAGGATATAATAGCTATATGCAAAAATATCTGTAAAGAACAAATGTCTGTGTTCATATTCACATTCGGCCCTCTGGTAAGGAATTTCCTGTTTGTCCCAAGTGTAGTAAAACATTTTCTTCTGGCGCTATTATGTGCAAGAAAGAGGGGCAAATGCTTTCAAAAAGGGTGAGAGGATGAAGGAGGGCAGCATGTGCCACACCACTTCAGCATGAACTGTTATGGGCTGACAACAAGTCAAAGAAGCAGAGACAAGAAAAACTGCTCTTGCTCTTTCTTG
Organism: Dinomys branickii; assembly: GCA_004027595.1. Classification (NCBI taxonomy): domain Eukaryota; kingdom Metazoa; phylum Chordata; class Mammalia; order Rodentia; family Dinomyidae; genus Dinomys; species Dinomys branickii. The sequence goes on from PVLD010008611.1 coordinate 74,927, forward strand.
CCAGGCAGCACAGGGTGGTTCTTAATCACGAGAGACAATTTTCCTTATCAACCCGAGGACGGCACCAGAGGAGCTGATAGAATATATCTTAGTAACTATCCCTAATCTCCCATATATTTATCTTCTCATAATTTACCACCTCTAAAAGTTCACAGCCCTTTTCCTTTATCTTATCACTTCACTAAAAAAAGTCACTGTTTTGTTACAATGCTACCACCTTCCTGAATTACTCATCTCTGGTTACAGCCCGTGTTCATAAACTTCTCTTTTTCTCTTCCTAACCCATCTTCTGTTGGTCGAATTCACAGCCAATGAACCAAAAATGGGTAGAAGGAAAGATTTCTTTCCCTCCCCTCTCAGTTACTGACCAAAGGAAGGCACTGTTTGGGACCATGGTGATGAAAAGAGGCCTGATGTGTAAATCAAAGAAAGAACTTCACACAGCCACACAGGTATATCAGTCCTCAACAAATATTCCCATTGCTGTGGTGGCCCTGGGGACAAGACATTCTGATAGTTTACATCTGAATTATGCCTTTGATTAATTGTATAGTAAGCAAGTTGTACAGTGAGTGGAAGTGAGTGGATATTCTTTGTTGGGGGCACTAGTACAATCTGCAATAAAGTCTTATTGTCAGTATTTAATCCCTAAACCAGCACATACTTCAAAACCGGTGCCACCATAACAACTACCACTGGGTGCTGTCATCACATGCACCGCCTCCTGGAATATGTACCCTGTTAGCATTTTCCCTTTGGGATCCAGCAGATTTTGTTTGCCCTGAGCAGCTGTTCTTGTCCACACATTCCTTAGGCTCTCGAGGAAATGGTACCATATAAAAGAGGCCAGCTGATGACACCTCTTATATCAACATTATGCAAAGAAAAACACTATTTAAAATTTTAAACTCTCTTTACTCAGTAATAAACACTGGCTGAGTAGATGTCAACTGTAGCCGCTGACTTCTTGAATTTCCCAAATGTTGTGCATTACCTACATGTAACTTAATAAGGTGCTTATGCGAACTTTGCTAACCTACTTCACAAAATCACTATTTCTAACTCTCAGGTATGTGTTTGTAGATCTAAATCAACCTGAGACTAGCTAGTGATGAACCTGCCATCTAACTCTATACATTTTTTAAAGCTTCTATCTTGAGGAAAGTAACTATCTCTTTCCCTTCTTCTCTAACACCAGATGAGTATTTAAACCTTCTGAATTTTTCAGAGTCAATATTTCATGTGAAAATATCAAGTGTTTAGCACTTCACTAGAAGTAGATTCTGGGTGATTCATAGGGCTTTTCTTTCTATCCAGGTGATTTATTTCTATGAAGCGGTTTCACAGTATTTACCCAAGGAAGATTCAAGGTGGTATATATTACAGAAATTTTAGCTAACTCCTGACCAAATAAAGTATATATACTGAATCCATGTATGCTCTTGCTATACTTAACTCAGAAATGTCTCTAGGACTTTATATGTCTTGTTTCAATCTATAAAGGAGACATTAGCTCAACTCTGCTTTCCCCACTGAGTCTAGGTCTTTACTCAAAAGCTGTCTTCTCTGGATTTTCTAACAGTCTCTTCCTTAGCTTATAGTATCCCTTCTTCCTAGGATCCACTCTCAAACTTGTCTTAAGTAGAGTTAATGATTTTTCCCCTGAAGACTGCAATATAAATACACGTCTTTAAGTATTTGTTACATTAGATTCTACTGTATATTATATGTTTACCATTTTATCTATCTATCTATGCGCATGCATGTGGGTATGATAACAATGAACGTACCCCAGAGGGATGAGAGAATACCACATACCTGCCCACTGACACCCACACACATCTCCCCTGCAAGACAGCCCCTTGAGAATATCCAAATCATGTTTCATTTATCTTTCTAATCTAGTGCTTTTAGTGCTTGGTACTATAAATAAATGTTGCTTAGTAAATTAAAGTTGAATTTTCAGTTGAAGGCTAGAAGGCAGAATCCACTTTGTTTTTCATGAATTACTTCTCTGGAGAGAAAAGTAGTTATTAACTAAATAAAATGCTATGAATTAGAGCTTTAACTCCAGTAGTCCAGCAAGAAAAAGCAAAGAAAAGAAAATGTATTGTTTACTCAGTGTTTCATATTTAGCTTTTAGAATGGAGATGTAGAAAATGGACTTCCTGACTATTCTGCTCTCTACCCCTTGGCTCACGTTGCTCACTTGAGCATCTTGCATTCTCTCCTTGTGATGAAGTTTCTTTGGCACAATATGCCTTGTACTGGGAAGAAATATGAATCCCATGCAGCCAAAAGGGGACCTGGTTTTTCCCTTTCCTTCCATGTAATGACTTTCAGCATTATCATTCCTATAGCTTTCCAGGTTTGACGGGGGACAGTACGCTCTAGCTATTGTGACAGGCCATGAAGGATGCCCCAGCTTTTGTGTGTAAGCAAATGGATGTATCCTCTGTGCTTCATTTCCCTCTCTGTGAAAAAAAAAGCATAATGTTTAACAACATCACCAAGCTATTGTGAGGGTTAATTAGATTTAATGGGGGAAGGGAGTCGAGCTGATTAGGTACTATGCAAATTCAAAGTGTCATTATTTTGTGTCTAAAAATAATTCTGATTTAGAAATAAAAATAAATAATTTGGAAGCTCAATCTTTGGCAATCATGTTCCTGTGCTTGAAAAAAAGTTTCTAATCAAAATCCCATTCTAAGTCCTATAAGTGGAGATCTGTAAATTTCCAGTGATCTTTGCAGTCATACACTACACAGTTTAATTATTCTTTTCCCCTTTTATTGATAATATGTGCTAAAAGGTTAATTTTGTGGAATGCAGTAATGCAAATAAACAGGGCCCCTATTAATTTGTTTTCTGAGAATATTTGTAAAAGCCTTTATACTGTTTCTTTTAAGGACTAAATAATATTTTGTTGTTAAAGATTGTTTCCATAAATTCCATTTATAATTTTATTCAAGAATTAGTCAATTAAATATCTTAATATTCTCTCAAATTAAAAAAAACCCAGTAGATATTTAACGTTAAAGCCAGAGTGGGAGGAATCTTCTCAACAGTAATCTCTAAAATTAATTATAATGCACTAATTAACTAAAAAATCTTCATGTGCATGTGAAGTTGGTACCTGAGAAACGACTCAACTGTTGAGTAAATTTCATTAAAAACAGGGAAACATTCTTTTAAAAGGTTATGGCCCAAAATCTTGGGAAACAATATTTTGTCTGTTAGGAGAAAATGTTCCATTCATAGTTTTTAGTAAGAATTTTGGCTGAAAAGGAACTATGACTATGATTTTTGAAACTTTTCAGAGGAAATGGACACTGCATAGTCCAATTAGAAATCTATTCTCTACAGAAAAACAGGAATAATTCTCCATAACCCAACCTTATTACAACTCACCTAGACTTGTCACAAATACCCCGAACTTAAGAGTGCATACTCACCAAGCAAACTTCTGGTTATTCATTCGATTTCCCCGGACCCTTGACACTGGGGATGGATGTACCCTGAAAGTAAATGAGAGTAATACAATCACTGAGAAAGCATATTCCTGATCGTAAAGAATCCATTTTAGAAATAATTGCTTTAAGGCTTGTTTCATATACAATTCCCTGAAGTTGGCTGCTTCTTAATAAATGGATATGAATCCCTGTGCCTGCAAATGTGCAGGCCTCTCCCCTTCCTTACCTCTCTCAAGGTAACTAGGGCTTATTTCACCTGTTTACTGGGAAGCTCCCAAAGGCAGAATCACCAGTTTCAAAGAACTGATGCACTCCTTTATCTGCTCAGTAACTGAACACCTAAGCTTTGTGGGTCCGGAGTGGAGAAAAGTCAGTTAAGGTGTGGGGCCCATCACCAGTGAGCTCTCTTTGTACTTGTTCCTGCAAGGGGCACACAAACAGACACTGAAGAGTCACACCCTAAGCTGACTTTTTTTTTTTCGAGACAGGGTCTCACTATGCAGTTCAGGCTGGCCTTGAGCTGCTCACTTTGTAGCCCAGGCTGGTCTTGATCTCCCAAAGATCCTCCTGCCTCAGCCTCCTGAGTGCTGGGATTAGAGGCATGCACCAGCATGCCTAGCATCTAAGCTGACTTTTGAATTTGAAATCCTCGAGAGAGCAAAACTTTCCCGATGTACGCAGTAACATAGAATCCTGGGGATGGGAGAGGAAGGGTGAATAGGTACTTCTGGGAGAAAGGCATTCTGGAAGTGGTGCTGCACAAGTAGTCTCTGAGGAAGGCAAAGGGAACTCAAAACTGATGAACGTCAGAGTAAGGCTCGGCAAGTTCCCAGGGCCAGTGCCATGCAGGGCTGCCGTCAAAAGCTTCCACGAACTGCCCGCGGCCTCTATAATCAGTTGCTAGCTGCTGGACCTTCTGTCTTCGTGAGTCACCAACTGGCAAAGCACTACGCCAGCTGCCTACTGCAGCTTCCTGGGCCCCAACGTCCTGCTCTGGTCTACCCTTCTCAGGCTTTGTGAGACCTATCCAGTCTTTTTAGTTTGGGCTGTCTTCAATATCTGTGCTTCAAGAATCACTTTTACTTACAAGACAAGAAAGACAGAAAATGAGGACTTGAAACTGCTCTCCAGGTCCAGTTAGAACCAACAGCTCCAAGGTTCTTCAAAAGCCCAGTTCTTCCTCAGTGTTAGCAAGGCAAAATAGGGTCAGAACAGATACTATAGTTCCAGCCCCTTCCCAGACACAACTGCACTTTGCACTCTGAAGGCTGAGTTCTTCCCACACCCCTTATTAACATTCTTTTCCTTGCAGGCTTCCCAATGGCTGCTGCAGTTCAGCTGCTCCGCACAGATTTTCTGCTCGGCATGGGAGAGGGGGTGTTAATTATGCAGAAAGATGGAGGGAGGCCAGACAGCCCCTCCGGTGAACCACCTCATTCAAGCAGCCCGCTTCCTGCTGTTCTGCAGCTACAAGGATCACCTGTTGGTCTTGGCATCTGGCCAAACTGGGGCCTAGCGGAAATGACAGACTCAGCTAGAAATGAAAGCCAGCTCATGTTCCAGGACCTCAGAGTGGAGGAAGGACAGAGAGAGGGAGAGAGGAAGAGACAGAGATGAGAGAAAGGGGTAAGGAGAGACATAAAGCAACATGCATCAAAAACGCATTGAAACGTACAGAAAAAAGTAGCCAAACCACCCTTTCCCCTTTCTTTTCTGTCTGCTTGAAATATAATCCTCAAAATGGACAGCTGAACCAAGAAATTTCTCACCTTATAAAGCACCCTGACCTCAAGGAAAGGCAGAGACTCCTCCTGAACTGTCTATACCTAGTCCGAGGCATGAGAATCCTGACTGTTTCACAGAGTCCAGGAGTAATCAGCCCCAAATTTATCACCTTAGGTGCAACTGGGACACTCATAGTTCTTTTATTTACTCCATTGCCTTTAACTCTCTACCCCCTTTATTGCATCCTAACCCCAAAGTACAAAACAGCTATTTCACTTCACCATTGTAATTCTACCCATGGAAGCAGGATGATGGAAACTCCCTCTTACTCAGGCTGCCTATTGCATAGATCATGGAGAAAACCGGTGCATTTAAACCTGTGCATTTAATATTACAATATTCTCTAGGCATGTGCACCCTTTAGAAGAATTTCACTGATCACAAGTCTGATTTCATCAATGAATAATTTCTGTAATGGTCTAACTGTTAGGAAAGAAGTTCCTTACAAAAATCTTCAAAAAAGAATTTCTGATCATGTGTATGACCAAATACTTGTAAGATCTGCTAAGTCAAGAAAGATGTCCCAGTACATTGATAACCCAGAGCTTATTTCACCAACAAAACAAAAGAAAACCAAAAACAAAAACAGCATTCTCTTCTGCTATTCCTTGTATTCTTTATTTCTTTAAAAGAACAGACAGAACTTTTATGCACTGGGTCTTTAAATGGAGACTTTCTGATATCCTAGGCCCTTTCTCCATATACAGCAGCCAGGCAGGTAGCAAAGTCAAAACCCCAGTAGGAGAAAGCAGTGCCTCATCTGCATGTCATGCATTATTCATGACCTCCTGATTCCTGCACCTGCATCTAGGCAGGAAGCTCACAGGGAAGGTTCAATCTTCTCTTAGCCTCATGCAGGCTCCATCACTGCTAAGGCACTTTGTTCTGTAACTAAGGGTTTCAGGACCTGGTACTAACTGCTGGATATGAAATGGGGAAACAAATACCAGGCTGAAGAAAAGGGCAATCTTGGTTGTTGTGTAACTTACTGAATTCTACAGTATACTCTACAGTGACAAACAGCTTGTGTCAGATGGAAATGCTCACATTGGGTAATTTACTGTACACAGAAGAAAAGGAAGTTATGCCATTAAGACCATGTATGCCAATTGTTCTATTTATACATACATTCTCATCAGGCCAGAGAGCAAGTCACAGCTAAATTTAGCATCTATGGACTTTTTAACATGTCTTAAAAATAACATGACTCTTCCTTGTTTGGGTCTAAACAGTGAAAAACCTGATTGTCAAATCTTGCACCTTAAGCACTCACAGAAATAGTTAAGAGACTGATCTGTTTCTCACTGTCTCCATGAACCTGTCTGAGTGGCTGGTGGCTGGAGGTGGGATGTGAAATCTGGTTTCTCAAACCATGGGGCAAATGAATTGCTGAAACAGACCAGGCCCTCCTCCTTCCTATCTGCATCACTGAAAAGCTGTGACAACTGTAACCCAAATTTATCACCCTAAGTGGAATTGGGATAAAGAATCAAACTGGCCTGCCTAGGACTGAATTCTAGGTAGCTCCACCATTTACCAACAGTGTCACCTCTGAGCAAGTCACCTAATCTACATGTGCCTCAGTTTCCTCATTTCTCATAGAGATGAGGAATACAGGCAACACAGGCATGTGCCTGTAACAATGATTCAGTCAATCATGCATTGCTTATAGGATGACAGTACCAAAAGTTTAAAATAGAGCTGAAAATTCCTGTCATGTAGTGACATCACAGTCATCACGATGCCATACCACAATGTACTAACTACATGTGTGGATGCCAATATAAAACCTATTGGACTTCCGGGAAGATGGCGACCAGGTAGGCAGCAGAGAGAGAACCTCCCAGAGGATTACCACCCAAACAATGAAATATAGCAATATGAAGACAGAAATGAGGACTTCCGGGAAGAAGACGACCAGCCGAGAGAGCGAGTGCAGAGGGAAGAACGGCTTCAGCTCCTAAACCCGACAGAGAACGTGCTACTGGGACAAACTGCGCCAAACCAGGCAGCGCTCTGGGATCCCGCTCAGAACCCCACCCCCGCAGCCAGTGCTGCGCACACTGGAGCAACAGCGACCAGCCAGCGGGATTTCTGAGTTGGGGAAAATCTCCATCCAGGGAAAAACATCTGAACAGCACTCCTGTCTGCACGACCACAGGGTAAGTTAAGTGCACGCTCTAACCGGTTTTTCCTGAATCGGGAAGAAGCTCAGCCCAGCGAGAGACATCAAAGCAGCTTTAAGGACTGCGGGATCTCCCGGGTGGGAAGACCTACTTAGGCGCCCCAACGGGTTTTGTGAGGGGGGAAGGAGCTCCACCCAGGGAGGAACACCTGAGTGGCCTATCTGCAAAAATCCTGGGGTGGTGAGCTGTTTATTCACCCCGGCCAGGTCTTGGGGTAGGGAGTAGAAGCGGAAATCTCAGCAGACAGCTTAAGGGACATTCTCCCAAAGAGAAGTAACCATTGGAGCAGCCTCTGCAGCAGACCTTTGCCTGCTGAACTGTCTGTGGAATTTATAGCTCCACATTTTGAATCTGATACCCAAAAATGGGAAAACAGAGGAA